>JAOQMS010017528.1:0-16018 GCA_027563885.1 Erythroxylum longipes
GAAGGAAAGAGGTTATCAAGGTAAGTTGAAATTCTGGTTTCAATTTCATCTTTCTCTTTCGATCTATTTTTCATATCCTTAGAGCACGAATTTGAAGAAAATCAAAGAATTAAAGTTGTAGATATAGGTATTAGCTTGACCAATGTGAAAGTTTCTTGATAAGATAGTGACTAGATCTTGAGTTATATTTGTTTCCCTAATAGTGCCTATGATAAACCCCTGTACAAGAACCTTGTATTATTTCTTGATTTTTAAGGACCTTAGAGTCCAAATTAGTGAAAGTATAAAGCATGAAAATTTATTATTGATGTCTTATTAGTGATTCTATGAAACTTTTTAGTTTGATTATGTCTTGATAATGATTTATAGTGGTTTGAGTATTGGTTGCCAGTCTGTTTCTTACCAGAAACAGTACAGAATTTGGATGGAGATTATATTTTAAAGGGAGATGTTGTTTATGAAATTTTTAGATATAATAAGACTAATGGAAGTCTAGTTTTAGGGGGCACAAGAATCATGGCATTTGGATCTTTGTAGAGAGAGTTATGATTAAAAGAAGACAGCTTATTTATAAAGAAACATTAGGAAGAAGAGGATGTAAACATTGCAAATAAGGTTAGGTTAGCTTGATGTTTGAGGAGACATTGAGCTGAACTAGTAAGTGATTTATTAAACTATTCAAATATGTTAGAATAACATTTATGATGATTGATCAGGGATGAATTTAGATGTAGTATTGCTGTTGAATGTATGCTGGGAATTTAATGAATGGATTGGTTATGTTTTGTTTTGATTTTGATGCTTGAAAGACCATAATTTGTGAACTACTAAATGAATGATTTGAATTGGAGTTGGAATTAAAGATGAATTGATGAGGAATTGAAGTATCTTTAAGGTGTAATTAAGGTATAATTGATGAATTATTGTCAAAATTTGGAAGAGAAGTTGAAGGAAAGTAAAGGGGAACTTTCGGTTCACCCATCCCACGATCGTGGGAATTGTATTGGTCCCTTCCTACGATTGTGGAAATGCTTAATAGTGAGAAAGAATTGTGTCTTGTGGTTTGGTTGAATCATATAAGGATAAGCACTACACATAGGTGTATTTGGACTTGATTGAGGCTTAAAATGAACTTAGTTTGATGTTAAATCAGTTAGATAAGTGTTTTATGAGTTTAGGTTCTTAAATGATATTACAAATTAAGGAGTAGATTATTTGATATCAATGTACCTAAAGCTAGAATTTTTAAGCTATTAAAGAAGTGAAGGTGTTCTTATGAATGCAAATGTGATTCATAGGACATGAACAATGTGAATTAGTATAAATGAATGATAATTGGGGAAATTGTGTGAATATAAAGCATTAATAAAGGATTGATGAATGTATGATTGATGAATTAAGGGTAACCAAACTTACATAAGGCGTAACCTAATTGTAAACAAGTTATGGACAAGCTATAATGAATGAATGATCAAGATTTGTGATTAAAGACATATACCTGGGAAATTCAATTGAGCACGCATTGAACATGATACATATACATGTGCATGGTTGAACAATTATATGATTGATCAATTTAGCAATATGTGGATTATGTGTGTATTGTATAATATAGAAGAAAAAGTTGACCGACAACATCCAGACATTATCAAATCATCAAGGCAATAACTCACTTGGAGTATACTATGAGTTAACCTAGATGTGTCAACTCAATTATATGTGTTTTTCTGTTTGAGTTATATGAGTAGTAAGTTGACTTAGATGCATCTCACTATGCTTGAATTGCTCTCATTTAAATTTTACATACTAAACTGTTACTGGTTTGATTATGATAATTCTGGACATCAATTGTCTGAGGAGATTATTATTTGGGACTGTATTGTAAGTGCTCATTATATGTGAATTTAATTGAATAAGTGACGCTTATCATTATTGTTGAATATCAGACTAAGGTCTGATGATAAATGTGAATGTGAATGGAATAAGTGATAGTCAACTGAATTGAATGCCAGATTCTGATCTGATGATTATGATAAACGACAGTGCACAGCGAATGAAAGTGATTGATAGCACATTATGTTAGCTGATGCATTTCATGAAATTGATATGCATGATCAAATAAAGGAGTTGTGACTGAAGTGACATGCCTGAAAAGAGCTAAAAGCTCATAAATGTGCACACAGAGCCACAAGCTCAACGATTATTAATCCCGGTATCTATAATAGGTACGGGACAGTATATGAAATGAGCCCGGTATCCATAATAGGTACAGGAAAATAAATGAAACGAGCTTGGTATCCATAATAGATACGGGACAGTTAAATAGGCTCTCGGTCACAACAAAATATAAATGAAAGTGGAGTCTCATGTTCATTGCATCCATATTTTTACATGTACCATGTGAATATTTACAAAGAATGACTGAATTGCATGGATACAATGATATGCTATGTTTGTTCATATATGGATGATATGAATGAGATCAAATGAATGATTAGATTATCCTAAAATGATTATATGAAATGCTTGTGTTCATAACGGACTTGGTTGAAATGTTTGTGTTCATAACGAACTTGTTGGAAATGCTTTTGTTCATAAGGAACTTGTCAGAATATGATGTATTTTGCGATTAGGTACTAAATTCTGAATGATGTGATATATGAGATTTGGTTTTAAGTGATATGAAATACTAATTGAACTGTGTTATATACTTACGATATTTATGTCTGTTTTGAGTGAGCACATCGATGATAGTTCACTCACAGAGTTCGCAAACTCATCAAAATTACAATATTGTTTTTCAAGTTCAGGAGAAATCTAGCTAGTCTAGTTGAAGTAACTTTTACATTTGAATATAGGTCAATGTCAGGATTAGTTGTGCCTAAAAATGTCTTAGTTATGTTGTATCAAGGATTGTATCTCTCAACTTTTGTATAACGGACGTGTGAATTTTAGAAATTTAATGAAATTTGAGAATATATATGTTTGTGAATAAAAATGGAACAATAGGATTATTGGAATGTTTTATGTCATGTGTGATGAATTAAAAAGTAAAAAAAAAAGAATTGATTTAATCATCTTAATGTGCCATTTTCATAGAGTATGTTCCCGAATATCCTTCGATATGTGGGGTATATGCTCTATGGGAGTAGTATGTTACATATAATCCATTAAACAAAAATTGAAGACAGAACAATTCACAATTCACATCATGTTCATTAAAAATCTTTCATACCTCGGAATATGTTAATTAAGTGCATATACTATTTTTTTCAATGTGTACCAAATTCATAATTCATATGTGTATGCTAATGATATGCATGTGAATGAAATGCTCTCAATGCTATTACTCATGTGCAATGGTCTAGGGTTTTAACCCACAGTATGTTTTAGAAACTAGATATTACACGTCACAAGTTTTTTCTCTAGCCAGCTGTCACATATATCCTTTCTCATATATTCCAAAAGCTTGGTTTTAAGGAAATGGGACATGTGGCTTCTTGGTATTATGATGCATGTGACTTTTGTCCTCCATGTTACAACCATCTCATATTTTTCTTTATAATCAAAACTAAGTTCTAAAATGACAGTTGGCTTATTCTTATAATTCATGTCACAAAATTGGTATTATAAGGTGCCCTCCTATCTTGTAATTCATACAATATTTTAATTGTTATAGCTATGAGATAATGCTCACAGCTATAATATCTTAATTAAAATGTTAAACGTGCATGCAATTCATTTAATTGCTTAGTCATAAGCCACAATGCCTCACTCTCCATTTTTATACTCTATGTTGTCCCTCTTCTTGTAACCTTCTTCTTCTTCACGCTCTATGAAGATAAGAGAGTATCAATATTGAGAAGATGGCTCAATGAGTATGCTTTCAGCTCACTTTAGTTGTTATGCTTCCAAATCATACCTAAAATCAAATATGAACTAAAGTGAGTGTCTTAAAAATTTTAAGACATTAATAACTAAGTGTAATGGATTAAATATATCAACAATTAAGCACATATTATTGTTAATACCTTACTTCACTCTATGTTATATGAAAAGGAAAAGTAAAGACTCATTGATGCACTTTGTCACTCTATCTTTATTTGGAAGAAATTTTTAAGATACTACTTTAGAAGATATATTAAGTACAGAAAAATAAATATCTTGTAGAATTAGTATAATCTCTTTTAAGTTTTCTATTTGAAAAAAGTATAAGCAACTATAAAAAATTATACAAGAAAATTTAAGAATCTATAAAAATGATTAACAATATATATATGCTAACTTATCAAATGAACTTATATGTTCTTTAACAATAAAAACATTGTGAAAAATTCTTGAAAAACTTTACTCCTACAAAAAAGAAGAAGAGGAATCTGCTTCTACTTTAAGTTGGCATTTAATGGATTCAAATTTTCAACTGTAGTGATTGTTATAGCATTGCAAAAGTTCCTAAAGGAAGGAACATACAGACAAGTTCTTTTTAAATAATTTCATAAAATGTGAAAAAATATTTTATATTAATTAAAAGTATTTTGAACTAACCGCATGTAAATCCCATTACATTCGAGAGTGATTGGAGGGCGATTCAGGAAGGATTTGACATTTCCTCTTTAGGCAACCTACGATTGGAAAAAAACAAGTAAATTACTATTTTAGGGTTGGTAATGGACTCTTATGGGGGTCCTTCTTCCTCCCATAGGTTGGAGGCGAGTCAATTTTCTACCCTACAAGAAGCGAAAGCCATAAAAGCAAACAAAATCGAAGAGTAATATGGTAACCTCGAATAATCAGAGGGTCAAGCCTAGGCACTTTCCCTCAACTGTCAATCAAGGAATAGTCACTCCTCCACTTAATTTACTATAAGAGGGAACCAAGCTTTGGAGCAATATGATAGCAGGCTATTTTCTTATCAAGAGACCTACCTTCCCACAAATTCAAAACTAGGCACAGATCAGATGGGGTGACAAGTAGCTAAAAAATATCTAGCTGATTGAGGATGATACATTCCTCTTCCAGTTCGCAGACCGTGAATCACCTAGCAAGAACATGGAAGTTGGGACATAGAATGTAGGGGGATAACCTATGTTTGTTAAGAAATGGGTCATTGGTCTTAAGCTTGATAGAACTTGAGTTGTAATTTTTCCTCTGTGGATTAAATTACACAATATTCTAGTAGAGTACTGGACTCTATATGGCTTGAACTTCCTTGCAATCTCTGTAGGCAAGCTTATAGTATTTGATTCAACTACTGCCAAGCTAGAAAAATATGTTTTGCTAGGACATATGTATAAGTGAGTTTAAAGGAGGAACTACAAAATGAGTTAAGTGTTATAAAGCTTGATCTGAATGGAGAATTAGTCAAAATTGAAGTCCATCTATCTTATAATTAGAAACAATAGATGGAGAAAAATATTGGAAGCCAACAGGAAAGAAATTTTCTACTAGGAGCTATGCTGAGTTGATGGGAATTAAGGAGAATTCAGCTCTATCTTCTGCTGAGGTTAGCTCAGGGAATGAAGAGAAGCAATCAGATATGCCTGAGGATACTCAAGAAGTTCAGGAAGTGGAAAATGGACATATCTTATATCAGGAAGCTGAAAAAAATGAAATAAGAGAGGAGATTGGACTAGTTAATAAGTTGGAGACCTTTTTTATTCATAATTTTGGGAATTCAGATAGAGAACATATAGTGACAACTCTTGTTACCACAAAGAAATCAAGTAGGAAGAGGATAAAACATAATGGGGTAGATGAATAAATATCACTACTTTTGATGATTTTTTGGAATATTAGAGGCAAAAATGAACCTTATAAAAGACAGGCTACAAAGACATCATTTTGGAAAAACATATTAGCATAGTATGAATGTTAGAGACTAGAATTAAGAGACATAAAGTCCAAAATTCAATAAGGTTTCATATTAAAAATTAGGAATATGGTTCCAATCATATTCATCAATTTAATGGAAGAATTGTGTTTGCTTATAATATACAAAAAGTTAATGTATCTTTACAGAGTTGCTCAGGTCAGTATGTTCATCTTCTATGTAAGCTTGAAAATTCAGAAATCTTCTTTAAGGTAACTATCGTTTATGCTTCCAACTAAACTACAGGATGACTTATGTTTCATAAGCAACATGATGAAAAATCCTTAGATTATAGCTAGAGATTTCAAATGTGTATTGCTTCTATTTGAGGATCAGGGGGTAAGGTTAATCACTCTAATTTTAGCAGAGAGCTAGAAAAGGCGATTGCCAAGTTAGAGGTAACTGACTTGAAATACCGGGAATATTTTCACCTAAAGAAATAAGAAAAAAGGTAGAGCTTTAATTGGGAAAAAAATAGACAAGGTTTTGTCTAATTAAAGATGGATGAGGTCCTTCTCTGATTCCTTTATGTTGTTTGGTTCACCCTTATGCTTAGACCATTCCTATAAGGAGGTTAAAGACTTTTCCAAAATAAGGGAAATAAATGCTTCTTTTAGGTTTTTCAACTTCTTGTCCAATGACAAAGGCTTTATAGATTTGGTCAAGGAATTCTGGTATAGTAATTGTCAGGGCTTTAAATCTTTTCAGATCATAAGGAAACTTTAGCTACTAAGAGAAAAATAAACTTCTTTTTTTAAAACAAGTGGTCTCACAATAGAAATGAGATTACTAAAGGCAAAAGATGAACTAAAGGAAGTACAGAGAGCTTGTTACCTCTTAACGTAGAACCATAATTTGTAGTCTGAAGAAACTAGGATACTTCTGGTATATATAAAGGTTCTAAATGATCATAATTCAATGTTATTGCAAAAGGCAAGGACCATGTTGATAAAGAAAGGAGATACTAATTTAAGATTCTTTCACCACTTTATCCTGGCTAGAAGGAATTCTAATAAAATTTAGAGATTGCTTAACAACAATGATCAACCGGTGACAGATAATACATTGTTTGAAGGTATGGTTACTAAATTCTATACAGAATTGTTAGCTTTAATCGGATCTAAAGAGTTCTCTTTGCAAGATCTAGTAAAGTATATTAGGCCTCCCCCTTCCTAATGCAACTTGGAACTGATCCAACAGTCAACGACTAGTTAGGAAATAAAGGATATCCTCTTCTATCTCAATCCCAGAAAGGCCTTAAGACTTGATGGATACAATATATATATTTTTTAATACACATAGATCATAACAGGCAAATTACTAGTGGAGGTTGTGCAAGAATTCTTACATTCTAGAAAGATGCTAGGGGAGTTAAATTCCACTTATATTTAAATGATTCCCAAAGTTCCTTATGTTAATTCTTTAAATGATTTCAAACCTGTTTCTTATTGCGACTTAGTGTACAAGGTGATTGCAAAACTATTGACTAATAAACTTAAGGAGCCTCACAAGTTTATGGTTCATAAGTCACAAGGTGCATTCATCCATACAAATCCGTCTCAGATAATATTTTATTGGTTCTGGAGTTGATGAAGCACTACAATACCAAAAATCTATCAGAGGTTGTGCCATTAGAGTGGATTTCTTTAAGGCTTTTGATAGTATCAATTGGAACTTTATTCTCAACAATCTAAAGTGGTTTGTTCTTCCGCTAGTATTTTTCTCATGGATTAGGGAGTGTATCTCAACACCTTCTTATAGTGTTCTCACTAATGGTTCCCCTTCCAAACTTTTCAAAAGATTAAATGGAATAAGTCAAGGGGATCCTTTATGCCCTTACTTGTTTGCAATCTAGTTGGAAATACTCAACAAAATGCAAGGTATTATAGCTCACTTCGCTTAGTTTTTCATTATAAATGTAAGGTATTATAAGTTTACCTTTCATTATAAATGCAAGGTATTATAACTCACTCAGTTCAGTTTTGTAGATTACCTAATGATGTTTTGTGCTCTAGATCAAAAATCCTTATCAATCTTGCACAAATCTCTCATAGAGTTTTACATAATTTCTAGTTTGAAAGTTAATATTCTAAAAAGCAAAATATACTTCTCTAGTGATATCTCCAATATTGATAGCATTCAGAATATCTTAGGATTGAACATTCAACATCTGCCCTGCAAAAATAAAATTAATGTTTGACATAACAAATCCCTTTCACAAGCAGGGAGTTTTGAACAACCTACACAATCATTAGAGCTCACACCTAGTTATTCCTAGGAAGATAAACAAATAAATTGAAAGATGCAAGAAGAACTTCCTTTTGTCTGGGAAAGCTAAGGAATCCAAATGAGCCAAGATGAAATGGGAATTCCTTTGCTGGAGAAGACAAGGAGAGTTGTGGTTAGTCTCAATCTAAATGTTTCAAACAAAAATAGTAGCCAAGAGGACTTAGAGACTTTTTAAAGACAAAGAGGAACTTTGAAACAAATGGATAAACGAATACTAGTTGACTGACACTAATTTCTTGCAGTTGGAAGATAATTAGGAGCATTTATGGCTATTCATCCAAATATTGAGATAAAGACATATTATCTATCCTTTCATCAAAATCTATATTGGTATTGTTGAAGTCTATTGGCTTTGGTTTGACGACTAGACTCCTCAATGTCCACTAATCAAAAGTGAATAGTTGTCTACTTTGGTTGGTAGATTGACTGTTAGCACCAAAGTCTCTTTTATTATCAACCAAAATGATTGGAAGATCACAGGTAAAGGAGTTGACAGATTGTAGGTCTTCCTTCCAAGTTATTTGCTAAAATCCTCCACCAAAGAAAAAATCTTTTGTTCTATTAGAAACAATAAAGAGTACTCCAATGCTTCTTTCCTTAAAGTTATAAGACCTAGTGACCTAAACATACCTTGGTTCAATATAGTACGGAAAGGCTTCTTAATGCCTACGGTTTCTTTTGTAGGGATGGTAAAAATAACTTGACCCAGCCCAATCAAACCAGGCTATGGGCCGGGCCACAAGCCAGATGAGCGTGGCCTGAGCAACCTCAGGCTAGGCATGGGCAGAACCCGAGCTCAAGCCAAATAGCTTGGCCTGTGGTTGTGGCCTAACAAAAGTCCACAAAAAAAGATGTCATTTTGTTTGTAGCAAAATGACGTCATTTTTTATATTAAAAAACTTACAAAAGGAAAACAACGTCGTTTTACTTTAAGAGAGAAACGATATTGTTTAAGTTACATACAACTTAAAAATTAGAAGACAAAATGACATCGTTTAAATTAAGTACAAGTTAAAAAAACCAGAAGAGAAACAATGTTGTTTTGCTTCTCATAAAACTAGAAGAGAAACAATCATTCTTCTATTCTTCACTTCTTCTTCTTCACATCATTTGTTCTGTTCTTCATCCATTCTTCTTCTTCACTTCACCCAGTCACATTCTTCTTTCGTTCTTCTTCTTTGTCATCTATCCTTTCCTCAGCTCCGTCGTCAGCTGTTGTAAGTATGAAGTCACCAATTCCACTAACTAATCAACATATTATTATTAATAAGGTAATCTCTCTTCTCAAATTTGGTTTTTTATTAATATTTGATTGTTGGGAGATTATTGTGGTTTGGTGAAACTGATTTGGCTAATTTTTCAATTTTGTATGTTTAATAATGGGAATATGGGATAATGCATATATAGTGTTTGATGAAATGCACCACCCTTTTAATGCATGTATCGTGTATGTTTAAAGAAAATGTTTTGTTTATGATTGTTTGTTCATAAATGAAGTTTGTTGTAAAAGTGAAATTTAGTCAATAATCTGTTTGCTTGCTCTAACCTTTCGTCCATAAGTAGCTTAGCTCATAAATTTGTATTACTATATGAATCGATACTGTATTTGCATAATAAACTGGTAAAATGTTGAGAGATTATTCTATTCTTAATTTCTTTTTTACTTCAAATGAACTAGTTGATATTTATTAACAAGTTTTAGAGTAAGCATAACCAATATTTAGGTTTTTGACCCATCTAATTTACAAGTTAAGACTAAAGTAAGTTCATTAATTTATTAAAGCATAGAGAGTTTGGTTCCTGACAATATATCTAGAATTGGAAGACAGGTAAACATTCAACCTTAGGGTAAATCATCTTTCACTTTAATGTTTCTCTTTTATTCTACTAAATTAAAATCATGACTCTTAATTTACAAAAGATCTTTAGTGTGTTTAGCATATATAGGTCTCCAACTTAGTCAAAAGAATAGAAAGTGTTTTAAGATAATCCAACTCCTCTGCCTTATTTATTATCTGAGGGCACATTTAAGTTGTAATTTTTTTCGGTCTTTTGCTAAATCTTTATGAAATTATAAGTGTTGACAAAAGTATTAATAAGCTTTCTATTAAGTGAAAATTTTTGTTCTATATGTATTATGGTTAGATGAATATTTCTACATATAATACAAATAGGCATTTAATTACTAATAAATAGATTACTAATGAACAGGTATAGAAATAAAGAGAATTGATGAAAAACTAAAAAACACAATTAAACATACCTGTTGTGCTTGTTATTTCTTGAACGTTAATTCTTAGACTTAGAATGAGAGGAAAAGAGTGAGAGGATAATTGAGTAGTTAATTTTTTCATAAATAATCATTCTAAACAAAAACATGGAAAATGAAGAATGGTTATTAATTATAAAGAATTAAATAAATCTACAATAGGGGATGCATATAAATTACCTAGAAAAGATGTATTATTCTAAATAAAAGATATCACATATTCATATATTATTTAAATGCCATAGAGCATTTTTTCTTTCTTCATTTTCAATTTCTTGTTTATATGAAGTTATATCTTTAACTATAAATTCTTTATAAATTTCATTAGTAACAACATGAGAAGCTTTTATTGGTTCTATAGCATTGAGGTATTCAGTGGTATTTTTTATTCTTATTTCTTTATCTAATAAAAAGTTTAATACTATACTAGTAGTTTTATAAGTAACAAAATTCCATAAAGTGCTAATATTTGTTAATCCTTCAAAAGGTTTTTCCAATTGGATAACTAAAGCTAATCTATTAGACCATTTAAGTAATAGCTTTTCTGGTGATAAAACACAATCTAAATTAAGAATTCCATTTGGTCCTAATGTTATATGTTTTAGTGTATATCGGTAGGAAATTTTCCTATTTTATAATCCTTTCTATAATTTCCAAAATGATTTGATTCATCCTGTTCTATTGGTTTATAATTCCATTGATAGCTAGGTTTATGTTCTCTTTTTTGCTTTTCTCCACTTTGAATTTTTTCAGGTTGTTATTCTGATTTTTGTTATTGTTGTTATTGATCTTTATATATCTCTTTTTTATCAAAATCATACCCATAAATTATTTCATCTTGATCAGTAATAGGGTTAATAATTTCATAATTTCATAATTTATTTTCTTTAGTTAAAGTTAACATTTTTACTAAGTGGGTAATCTCTTCTAATTGTTCTTTAATATTTTGTTCTATATCTTCCATGGTTTAACTATGGTTAAAGGAGATGAGTTAGATGGCTCTGATACCAATTTTTGTTCTTTAATATTTTGTAGTTTTTAACTGCAAGAACAAATCTGGCTAGAAATTTTGAAAGGGTGGTTAAATTGGTTAAATAAATAGTATCTACTAACCCACTTTGGAAAAAGAGATAAGTGGTGAGTGCTTCTGCTCTAGGAAATATAATAACTTTAGTCCATAGTGTCTACGATTTTGGGAATAGTATTGGAAAAATTTTTATCTTCTTTCCAATCATTGAGTACTTGCAAGCAATCATAGAAGATTTCAGAAGTAAATTTTCTCATTTCTTCCTTGAGAGCTTCGGTAGGTACTACATTTATTTTTTCTATGCCGGTTCGCCTAAGGTTTTCATCTTTAATTCAGAAGGTTGTTTCTCAAGAGCTTGTTTATAATGGGGTCTTAATGATAATTCTTTGAATTCATCCAAAGCTGCTTCTGCTTTAGTACGGTTGTTATAGCTTCGATGGATAACAGAGGGTTTGCAGTATTAAACTTTTTATTAGATAACGAAATAAGAATAAAAATACCACTGAATTCCTTAATGCTATAGAACCAATAAAAGCTTTTCATATTGTTACTAATGAAATTTATAAAGAATTTATAGGCAAAGATATAACTTCATATAAACAAGAAATTGAAAATGAAGAAAGAAAAAATGCTCTATGGCATTTAAATAATATACGAATATGTGATATCTATTATTTAGAAGAATAAATTTGTGAATTTAAAAAATATTATTACTTATTAACTTGTACAGAACAAGAAATGTATATACAAATATTTATTCAAAAATTACCTTATCCAATAAATAAAATAGTTGAAGATATATTTCCACAAAAACAACATAATAATCTAGTTGCTTATAATTTAGGTGGTGCTACTTCTATAGTAAAAGAAGTATTATTCCAAAATTGTTTAGAAGCAAAATTACACAAATCATTAAAACATAACGATATTAAACTATGTTGTTCTAAATATGCAGAAGTACCTCAACAATACGGATGTGAATCTTTTATCTATAAAAAACATAGAAAACATAAATATAGAAAACCTAAATATAACAAATATAAATAGCAAAAATATCCCACAAAAAAGAATCAGAAATTCCCAGCTAAACTTTACAAAAGATTAATTAGAAAAAAAGCCTACAGACAAATCAAACCAAAGAAAAAATATTGTCCTCAAAATAAGAAAACATGTAAATGTTGGTTGTGTAAAGAAGAAGGGCATTACGCAAATCAATGTCCAAAAAGGAATCACAATAAATACAAAGAAAAAATCAATATTTTAACTTTAACATTTAAAAATAATTTGGAACCTATGGAATCCCAATATGAAACAGATTCAACAATTTCTTTATAATATTGTTATAAACTCCAAACCTCCGCATCAACAACTGAATCCGAATACAACCTTTATTCAAGTGATTATTCAGAATAAAAAGTTAATGCTTATATAGATACAGGTGCAACTATTTGTATAGCCTCTAAATCTTTATTATCAAATTGGAAAAAATTAAATAAACCTTTACAAATTAGAATAGCAGATGGAAGTATTAAATCTATTTGATATGCAAGTTATTATAATAATATCATTATTGAAAATTGCACTTTTATTATTCCTTCAATATATCAACAAGAGTCAGGACTACCATTAATCTTAGGAAATAATTTCCTAAAATTATATAACCCTTTTTGTCAATATTTGCACTATATAACTTTAAAAACACCCATAATAAAATCTTTAAATAAAAAATCCATAATTGTCAAAATACTTATATACCATTCCACTTATTATAAAAAATTAAAAACTATAACAAAAAAATAAATTACTTACAATTTTATCTTCTTAATAATCTTACTTTACAAACTTAAATAGAGACCTTATTAGAACAAGCATGTAGTGAAAATCCATTAGATCCTAACATAAACAACAATAAATAATTAATTGAAATAAAGTTAAAAAATCCAACACGAGAAATTAATATTAATAACACTATTCCTTATACCCAACAGGATATACAGGAATTTATTATTGAATGTTCCGAATTATTTCAAAAACAATTAATAACACCAAGCACTAGTAAACATTCTGCTCCCGCCTTCTATATAAATAACCATTTTGAACAAAAACGTGGAAAACAAAGAATGGTTATTAATTATAAAGAATTAAATAAAGCTACGATAGAGGATGCATATAAATTACCTAAAAAATATTATATTCTAAGTAGATTAAAAGGACATCATTGGTTTACAACACTTGATGCAAAATCAGGTTATTGACAATTAAGATTACACGAAAGTGCTAAACCATTAATTGCCTTTACATGTCCACCTCAAAAACATTATCAATGGAATGTATTACCTTTTGGATTAAAACAAGCCCCTAGTATATATCAACGATTTATGAACAATAATTTAGAAGGATTAGAAGAATTCACATTAGCTTATAATGATGAAATTATTATATTTTCAAATAAAAATAAAGAATATCATTTACAAAAAGTAAAAAAAGTTCTCACTCGATGTAAACAAAAAGGAGTAATTTTAAGCCAAAAAAAAATTAAATTAGCACAACAAAATATCAAATATTTAGGAATATAATTTTATAATGGATTCTTAAAACTACAACCTAACACTCTTGAAAAATTATACTAATTTCCCGACACTTTAAAAAACGTCACCGAAGTTCAAAAATTCCTAAGATTACTCAATTATATTTTTGATCAAGGATTTCTTAAAGATTTAGCAATAGAACGAAAAATTACAACTTAAATTTATTATAAAAACTCAATGAACATTGATCGAAGAAGAAACCAAAATAGTATGTCTACTAAAATCGCATTGTAAACAATTACCAGCATTATATAATTATACTTCTAACGATAAGTTACTTGTACAAATTGATGCAAGTATAGACACATGGGCTAGATGCCTTTTGGCACAACCACCCAAGTCAAGGAATTATCTTTTATGTAAATATATCAATGGAAGTTTTAATCCCACTGAAAGGAAATATCCTATTCATGAAAAGGAAACATTAGAATGTATTAAAACATTAAGAAAATAGAAAGTAGATTTATTACCCATCGAATTTATTACTCAGACTGATTCTAAGTATTTATGTGGATTTATTAAATATAATATTAAAACAAATTATAATCAAGGACGCCTAATATGATGGCAATTAGAATTAAATTAATATAAGCTTCAAATATACTATATCAAATATTATGCTAACAGTCTTGTATATACATTAACCAGAGGATGAAAACTGCTATTCTTAGTCTGAAGGAGTCACTCAACCAAAAGGAAACTGAATTATTAGCACTACAACAACAAGTGGGAAGTGTCACTAAAGAAATTAACCAAATTAGAGCAACCATTACCCTCCTTGAACAACAAAAACTACGTACTAGTCAATCATCAAATGTACCCCTATCTATCCAACCTATTACTCCTCAACAAATTACCCAAACAGTTACACCTATTTCTCATAAAATAGAGGATTTCAAAGAATCCAAAGTCTATGTCAACTTCAATGGACCCATAGCCAGGATATATGATGAATGGCATAAAGCTGCCGTCCATATCAACAGAAAACCCTCCATTATCCATCGAAGCTATGACAACCACACTGAAGTAGAAAAAGATTTGGCTAAATTTAAAGAACCATCAGTAAGACCCCATTATAAACAAGCTCTTGAGAAACAACGTTCTGAATTAAAGATGAAAACCTTAGGCAAACCGGTCAATATGGAAAAAATAAATGCAGTACCTACCAAAGCTCTCAAGGAAGAAATAAGAAAAATTACTTATGAAATCTTGTATGATTACTTTCAAGCACTCAAGCATTGGAAAGAAGATAAAAAAAATCTTCCAATACTATCCTCAAAATCATGGACACTATGGACCAAAAGTTATTATATTTCCTGGAGCTGAAGCACTCACCACTTATCTCTTTTCCCAAAGTGGGTTAGTAGACACTATTTATTTAACAAATTTAACCACCCTTTCATAATTCCAGTTAGATTTGTTCTTGCAGTTAAAATGTAACATCCCACTACCATAGCGTACGTACCTAAGATTTTAGGCACATAACCTACGATAATGATATGTTGGAACAATAACAAATCTAACTCACACATGGCATCATTTAACATACTCAATATCGTTATCATTCCTCTTAAAACATTCACTTCATTCATTGATAAAATATACATCGTTGAGTATACAAGAGGTTCCGAATTAAATAATTCAATACAAGTTCAGAAAAATTCAATGCAGACGCGAACTGATCCCGACCTCTATCTTCCACTTGTATGTTGTAGGTATACTCCCGTTAGCCTAACGGGGTAATCTTCTGATCCTGAAAAATAATTGCAAATTTTGGGTAAGTTTTGTGAACTCAGTGAGTGAACCATCATTAATGAATTCACCGAATCACACAGATAGAACACATCTCAGGGTTATTCATTCAAAAAGATGAGCATATTTAGTTCAGCTTGCATATCATTCAAACAGTGCACACGTACTTGCATGGGACATGCATGGGACTCATATTCATTCTTATTGTTGTGACTGAGAGCCTT
>JAOQMS010017626.1:0-16009 GCA_027563885.1 Erythroxylum longipes
AGACAACCTTCATGTGTTTTTACTAATTTACCCTTTCTTTATTAGGAAATTCCTATTAACTCCTTCACTCTATTTTAGTCCTTTCTTTTAATTCAAACACCATACAAAATTCAAAATATACCTTATTAGACTCCAAAAATTCCTAATTCATAAATTATAATCTATTTTCATGCTAGATAATTTAATAAAATAAATAAAATAAAATAAAAATATAAAAATCTTAAAAACGGGATCTAACAGGCTAGCTATATTCTAGGGATCAAACTTATAAGGGATCGTAAGAACAAACTGATAGCCTTGTCTCAAATAACCTACATTGAAAACATGCTCAATAAGTTTGCCATGCATGATTCCAAGATGGGTTTTGCACCTACTAGACATGGAATCAAACTAAGGAGCAAGCTCCTAAGACCCATGAGGACGTCAAACATATGCATAACATTCCACATGCTCCAGTAGTTGGAAGTTTAATGTGTGCTATGCTTTGCACGAGACTGGATATTTGTTACGCAGTGGGAATGGTAAGTAGATTCCAGTCTAATCTTGGAATGGAGCATTGGAGTACAGTTAATTGCATACTAAAGTATCTTCATAGGAAGAAGAACTTGATGATTGTTTACTCTGGAAGTAACCTTATTCCAACAGGATATACAGATTCTAATTTCCAATTAGATGTTGATTCAAAGAAATTAACTTCTGGTTCTATATTTAGGAGCTGGAGCTGTAGTCTGGAGGAGTATCAAGCAATCTTGTGTTGCTAATTCGGCCATGGAGGTTGAGTATGTTGCAGCTTGTGAAGGAGCAAAAGAAGCAGTCTGGCTTTGCAAGTTCCTGAGGCAAAAAAGGCCATTACACTTTATTGTGATAATAGTGGGGCAATGGCTAATTCTAAAGAACCTCGGAACCACAAAGCTACCAAACATATTGAGAGAAAGTATCATCTTATAAAGGAGATAATACAACGTGGTGAGGTGAATGTGGTAAAGATTCCCACAGAGCAAAACCTTGCTAATCCATTTACGAAGGTCCCACGGAGCAAAAAGGTTTTAAGGGTCACATAGCAGGGATGGGAATGAGGGATATATCAAACTTGCTTTAGGGAAAGTGGGAGATTGTTGGAGTAACGTAAATATAATTCCCTGGAAAGCAAGTGTATTTACATATAAGTTAATTTTCTTCTAGTTACTTTTGTAATGAAAATATTTATTATTAATAAAACAAAAGAGTTTGGTTTTATTTGTATGAGCATTATACATCTAGTTATAAGGTGCCAAGATTCCTTTGTAAGTAATATACATATACATGGAGATGTATGGGAAACATATGTATCATTAGAATCTAAATTAGTTGATTCATAGTTGAATAGTTGGTCACTTGATTATGGTTTAGATTGTAGTGTTGTGATTTATCTCCGTGTAAGTAAAAGAGTTTACGTCAAGGGAATGATATGTTTCATATCATGATAGTAGTTGACTATCGATAATGGCACTATTAAATGAATCTGGAATCAAGTATGTTTTAGAGAACAAAGTGTGCCATTAATTTAGTATTAAAACATACACCTTAGCATTATGTTATTACGAACCACAATCTTGATGAGTGGTGAACTCATATGTGTTTCATTATAATTCTTGATATGATCGGAATGGATTTATACAAAGTATCAGTCTAGTGTCTGAATGTTGGAATTATTAATTGAAACATGTATCAAGTAACATTCACTTAAATAAAGAGTTTATAGTGATATCATTACTTTTAGATGTTTTTACGGAGTTTGGTGATTAAACTGGCGCCAGTAGTTTGATGGACTAGCTACCCATTAAGTCTTAGCACCAAGATGAGATCTTGCGTGTTAATCAACATATAAAGTAAAACGAGAGATCTAGAAGGAAAAACCAACATAAGGGTAAAACGGTAATTTGACCCTTTATTGAGTGGATGGCTATAATATGGTTCACAATAAAGTTTGCAATTGGACATCTTATTTGAAACATGTATTCTCATAATATTTAGTAATTCAAGAGTTCAACCAATTGTCTTTAGTGGAATGAAATTTGGTTAATAAGTTGGAATTAATTCTAATGAGATTAAATTAATTCCAGGCTTATTGGAGCTTGAATTATATAAGTCCAATTAGATTCCCCGTTTGGCTTTTAAGAAGGTTATTAAGCAAAGTATATATTGGGCTTACTTTAATTAAAAGCCCAAATGGACATTTAATATTGGGCTTCACTTTGGTTTGATGTGATTAATTAGATTAATTAAATTAAAACAAAGTTATTAAAGAACGAAGGAGGGCATATTTCAGTTTTTTATATCTAAATGTGCAGCTGCATATTTAGCATTGAATTGCTAAATTAATGATGGTTTTTATCATGCTTTATCGTCATTAAATGGAGTAATGATCTTATCATTAAATGGTTTAATGGTTGTCTTTTAATGATGGCATGTAATGTAACCTTTTAGCATTCATTTCATTAAAGAACAGAAGAGGTGCATTTTATGTATGCTCTCTTCCTTCTTTCATCTATAACCGAAAATGAGAATGTCTCATTTAGGTTATTGGTCTTTTCATATCGCCATCTTAAAAAAATGAGAAGAGTCCCATTTATTAGCTTCTTTATGATTGATTAAAGAATGAAGTAATGCATTGGATGCACATCACATCTTTCTTTCATGATACTAAAATTGACAAGAAGAGGAAGAAGTGTTCTTGCATTTACATTGGACTCACTCTCTCCTCTCATGCATGCATAGCCGAAACTTGAATGAGTAGAGTCTCATTTTTGGCTTCTTTATTCTAAGAAAAATCTCCTCAAAATACTTCTTCTCCTTTCCCACCAAAGGATCTTGTTAACCAAGTTGTCCAAGAAGAAAAAGTGGTAGATCATATTGGTCGGAGATACAACATCAAGGAGAGGATACATTGACAAAGGAAAGGATACAAAAGAGTCAAATTTATAGCAAGGATTTGGAGAGGATACAAAAGCAAGGAGTCAAAGTTGTAGCAAGGAGTTGGTATATTTCTACCACCTTGTTCTTATTTAAATTATTTTCCTTATACCGTATCATGTATAGATGAAACATGTTGATTTGGTTACGTTATTTATGCTACATTTTGATTTTGAAAATTTTTTTAAATCTATCGTTTAACCAAATCTTGCATGCTTTTGTTTTCAATCCAACAGGTACAAGATGTCACCATGTTTCAATGACATATGTCACTAAGCATGCATTCCATTTGTCCTATATATAAGCTGCCAAATGTCACCAATATGCTAGGCCATTTGTCACTCAATCATTGCTACCATGTGTCAATTAATTATTTATGCCAATTGTCACCAAATTTTCCATACCAAATGTCACTCATTTTCATAGGCTTAGTCATTTTAATGTTCCATGTTTCAACTTATCTTACCACTTGACATTTTCCTAAGCTAAATGTACATTTTAATTCACAAATTTTCCAATTGTAACAATTAATTCCAAATTTACTAATTATAATCTAACAAACCAAAATTCAAGACATAAACAATACACAATTCATATCATGGTCATTTTAAACCTTTTATACGCCAGAACATTTCAATTGAGTGCATGTACAATCTTTCTAATGTTTCCTAAATCATGATTCATATGTGTATGCAAATATTATGTTTGTGAATGAAATGTATGATAAATTCTCAATTACATTACTCATGTGCAGTAATCTAAGGTTCTAACCCTTAGTATGGAAACAGGCTATTACAATGACACTTAGTGATTAATGCTTTGGAATGCTTAAGACAATTCATTTTAGTTCAAATTTGGTTTTAGGTTACAATTTGGAGGCATAAGAGCTAAAATGAGTTAAAAGCACATTCTTTGAGCCATCTTCTTGATGTTCACATTCAGTTGTCATTATGGAATAAGAAGGAGGAGTAGAGTGAAGATGAGACAAGAAAATGCCATAAAAGAAGAAAATGTCATTCACTGCAAGATGTATAACAATGCATCAAATTGCAAGACCATGCACTTTTATGAATTGGGAATTTTAATTGCTTTACACATTTAGATGCACGTTCTGCATCAAAAAGTGCAAAGCAATTAAAATTCTGCACCCAAATGTGCATATGCACAAAAACCTACTTTTTACGATTAATCGACATTTTGGATGGAAAATAAAAGAGGAAGCATTTTGGAGGCTTAAGAAAGGGCAAACAACCTACCTTCTTGGGATCTATGTCAGGCTAGGCTTCTTTATTCTAGTTTGGAGGTGAAATTGACACCTAGGATTACAGTTAAGCATATCTTTTCGTTGTTTTATATTGAATCCCTATCTTTATGGATTGTTGATCAAGCTATTGATGTGTTTAAGTTTTAATAAATACCCTCGATATTCTGTAAATACACAGTTTGTTCGTGTAGTACCTAAGGTATCGATACCAAGAGGAGGGATAATCTAATCCTAAAATATAAGGCCAAAATAAATCATAGAAATTTAAATATAACAAACTAAAATTCAATTCAATCAATCAAAACAATTTAAGAATCAATCACGAAAATATTAATAACTTAGCAATTGCAACACACATCTAAAAATCAACCTAAGATAATTACTAATTAAGAGAAAGGGAATTTTATTTATCCTTAACTCTAACTTAATTGATTATGAATTATTGGATTATTGGTTTTAGACGATCCTAGGGTTGAATACTCTCTCTCGAGTTATAACCATTAACTCTAAATTATAAACCCTAGTTAGATTATGGAAATTGTAATCTCTCGATTAACAACTTATCTGAAACCCTAATTAGATATGAAGTTGTCCAATAAACTATTGGGAACCTATGCAATATCTCTCTTCACACAATTACCGATTTGATTTAATTCTTGTTATATTAAATCACCTAACTCTTGTTATCCCAATTTAATTATTTTTCATTTGATTCACCCTCTCAGTTTATTACCGAATTGTGCAATCACATAATTTAATCACAATAAATCCAATAAACATAAAACAATCAGATTTCATTAATTCAAGAATAAAACTCTAAAGGTAAGTTTAGAACATCCTCAACATTTAGATCCTATCATCAACTATTCAATCCAATTATATACAATGATAAAACTGAAATAAATAGGAAATATAATCGAATGGAGGATGAGAGAAAGCAACGTCAGGAAATCTCTTGATTTGGGAAGTACGTCGAATCAGCTTCTTTTCCTCTTCTCTCTTCCTTCTTCAATCTCTTGATGAATTCTCTCTAGGGTTTCTAAAAAATGGTTGATGTAAAAGCTCCTTTTCTGCCTCTTTATTGTTCTTTAAAAATCCTTTATGTTTTGAGCAGCCTTAGGGGTTTTTCAGGGTCCGAAAGGTTAAAAAATCCCTCAAAACTTGAAGTTTTTTAGTGTCTGTACGTTTATCCGATACAGGTTTTGGGTTTCTGTCATGATAGTGGCATATAGGCCATGTAACACACCCCTAACATAGAGCATATGCCTAAATATCCAGGGACATTCAAGAACATACCCTATGAAAATGGCATGTTAGAGCAATCATATTCACTTATTATAGCATCATATAGAACATAAGTAGTTAAAAGATCAACTTTGTCCATTTCATTCATAAACATAATTTACACTGTAGCTTTACACTACATAATACATATATTATATAACCAAAAACATCTAAGAGTTTACTACAGTTTTACAAGACGTTCTATATGGGATGAGAAACTAAACAAAAGTATTCTATCTAAGCTTCTCAATATCAACTGACCAGACCTTTGAGCCATTCTTGATTCTAAAAAGTAAGTACTATACTTCCACGCTATCACCTTAAAAGCTAAGTCTCCTTTGTACCTAAAAATCAATGTTGCAATTTTAATGTGTTTGCGAACTTAGTGAGTGAACCATCATTGATGTGCTCACTCATTCAGAACACCAACATCACAAATATAAGCCAAATTTATAGTATACCTCATCTCAACAATACATCATGAACTTTACACATTTCATATACTCATTTTAGAATAATTTGATCATTTATTTCAACCATTCATGTCATCAACATGTACTCAAATAATGCATATCACATGTGACTCTACTTTCATTTTTATTTTGTTATGACCGAGCGCCTTTTTATTGTCCTGTATCCATTGTGGTTACCGGGCTACTATCCCATACTAGATACCAGGCTCATTAATAACTAAGCCTATGGCTCTTTGTGCACATTTCAAAGCTTTAAGCTCTTTTTCAAATTGGTTACTTAGATCACAACTCCTTTATCTGGACATGCATAACAATATGATGAAATGCATTAATTCACATTATATGCAATCAATAACTTTCATTCATTAGACATAGTTATTTATCATATTCATCGAATCTAAGTCCGGCATTCAACATTTAGTTGAGTACACATATTTTTCCAAATTCACATACAATTAGGAAACACTCCCAATACAATCTCAAATATCAAACTCCTCGGACCATTAATGTCCAGAATTATCACAATCATATTAATAACAATTCAATAGCTGAAATTTAAACAGAAACAAATCAATCAAAGTGAGAAATCATCTAAGTTGACTCACAGTATGCTCTAGATAAGCTATTGCCTTGGAGAACCAGCAATGTCTAGATGCTGGCGTTTGATTTGTACTTCTTTAGTCATGCAATACACACTTATTTTTTACGCACTACTAATTTGATCAATCATATAAATATTCAATCGTGCACAGGTATGTGTGTCATGTTTAATGTATGCTTAATTGACTTTCTTGGGTATGTATCCTTAAATTGCATATCTTAACTATTTATACATCATAACTTGGATATGTCTAGTTTACAATTTAGTTTTATACCTCAAGTAATTTGATTATTCTAATATCATCAATCATACATTCATCAATCATTTTCTAGCATCATAAAATCATATAATATCCCAATTCTCATTCATTCATACCTAATTCAGATTACTCATATCCTTTAGATCACATTTGCTTTCCTAGGAACAACTTCCTTCCTTTAACACTCTTAAATTCCATATTTTAGATACATGATATCTAATAATCCATTCCTTAAGTTATAGCATCAATTAACAACCTAAACTTATCAAACATTTAACCAACTAATCCAACATCAAACTAGGTTCACTTCAAGCCTCAATGAGTCCAAATGCACCAAAGTAAAGTAACTTATCCTTAGTTGACTCAACAGTCACAGAAAAGAGAAAATTTCACTTCTAATACATTGCCCATGACCGTGGAGGACTTCACATGATCATGGGATGAGTTATCTAAAAATTTGCTCTCCCTTTTACTTTAATTTTTTTTTCTAGATTTTAACCCATTCATACTAAACTCAAAACATATTCTTCATAGGTCATTATTTTTACCTCAGTTCCTCATCAATTTCATCTGAATTCCAACTCAAGATCATCCATACAACAATTCATAAACTATTATTTATCATGTACACAAAAATAGAACACAAAGGTATCCATTCATTCATCAATATGCTAGCACTCATCAAATACCATTATCACAATCAATCCATCCTTAAACAATCATCATAAATGTTTCTATTAAAACAAACTATGAAGATTAGCATTTTACTTACTTTTTTAGCTCAAAAACTTCATTAAATCATCAAGTAACCTAGCTCTCCAAGCTTACATGATCATCAAAATTTTATGGTGGAATAGGTTGGGTTTTCATCAATAAGAAGAAGATAACATAATTTTGTTGGAGTGGAAAGTGTAGGATTTTGGTAAAACTCAACATTGTAAGGGTTGGGTGTGAGTGTCGTGAATGAGAGAAGAAGAAGAAGAGGAAGAAGAAGAAGAGGAGTGCATGTAGCAAAAAGTAAGAGAAGATGGTCTTTCATGTGTGTATGTAACATATGGGTTTTTTGTGTGGTAAGGGTCATGACATTTGTCACATAAAGAGCCATGCTACATGTCTTCTACTCATGGTACCAAATATCACGTAATAATTGGTCCATTTGTCTCTCAATCTCCAAACAATTTGTCACCCAACTATCATAGCCAATTGTCACTAAATTTTAATGCCACATGTCACTTATTTCTACTACCAGGTGTCAACGTTTCTTGCCAATTGACATTTTTCCTATTCCAGTTGTACATATTAATTCATAAATATCCCAATTGTAATAATTAATTCCAAATTACTAATTGTAATCCATCGACCCAAAATTCAAGACATATAATTCACAATTCACACAATGGTCATGTTAAACCTTTCATACCCTGGAACATGTCAATTGAGTGCATATACTATCTTTGCAATGTGTACAAAAATCATAATTCATGTGTGTATGCTAATACTGTACATGTGAATGCAATGCATTTCATGAATTCTCAATGCTATTACTTATGTACAATGGTTTAGGATCCTATGTCCTAAACTTTAGGATAGAAAATGGGCTATTACAAGCCACAATTGTGGGCCAACTCTAGTGCTTCTATCACAATTGTGGCCTATTGTGCCATGATCGTGGGTTGTTGTTTTGGTATGAATGTCTCTGAAACTTCTTTGTTCTTTGATGTGAATCCTGAAATACTAACAAACACATCAAGGTACTTGAAAAGTATAATATTTAAGCTAAAAAACTTGTACGAACCCATAAAAACATTTAAATACCAATAGTTAACAAACTAACATAATTTTAACCTAAACACATACTAAACGATTGAATTAATAATTAAATACATATCAAAATAAGCCTTAAAGCATGGTGTAATTTGCACTTATCAACATTAACACACTTAAACGTTTGCTTGTCCTCATGTAAACAAAATAATAAACACATAAATTCATAAGGCACACAATGCAATAATCAGACAATGAATTCAACTTCATGAAGCCATTGAAGACCAACTGCAAGTCACATATGCATGGAGGCCATAAATTGGTATAAAGCAGAAATGGAAACCCATAGAGACGACTTTTAAAATAAGCAACTATCAAGAATTAATGTTAATAAACAATGAGAAGTATGTAGTCAACAATGATGCTGCAAGTGGTGTTACTAATGCTAATATATCCCCAGTTCAAAAGTCCACTTCAGTAGTCCATGGAGAAGCTAAAATTAGTGAGATTTATGAGAACAAAAGTGCAACTTAAAATTTTACTTTAGCAATTATTCATGCGATAATCAAGCCAAGTGAAGATGTTGTAACAATATAAATTCCAATAATAGTAGAAAACAATTCTTATACAAACATAAGACTAACCCAAAATGATACTTCAACATATTTTCACGTGATAAGGAGCCAAGTACAGAAGCTGTTACAAACTGAAATCTCCCAGCAAAATAGTGAAATAACTAACGAAACGTAAAAAGAGACAACAAAAGTGGTGGAGTCAAAGACAATTATTATCGAATATGGGCATTTAGGTACAAATATTGTTGCAAACTATAATCCCCCAGTAGAAAATAATGAAATTACCAATGAAACTCAAAAAGGACAACCAGAAGGTGGAATCAAAGATAATTATTGTGGTAGATGGGATGCCTAGAAATGTAGAGAATAATCTCAATATAACTCTTAAAAATAGAAAAAATTACAAATAGAAACAGATTTTGAAACAGTAACCATAAGAAGATCAAAACGAAAGAAAAAACTCTCCCTTAAGGAGATAACTTCATGATTTTTCTTATTTGGAATGTAAAGGAGGCTAACACCCCATAATAAACAACCTGATGATTAGAGACACTACCCTACAAAACAAATTCATCAAGGCTAGTATTTTGGAAAAAAAGTAAGAAGGGAGGATTGTAAGCTACTGAATTATTTTCCAGCTAAGTGGCAGAGCATCTCAAACATCTCCTGTAACCCGAATGGTAGAACTTTAGTATTATATGATTCCATTGCCTTAACTGTTGTCTTATCTACTATAAATAATCAAATGGTGCATTTAGAAATCTTCCTTAGATAACTTACATGTCTCCTTTATAGATGCATATAATGGTGTTTAACAAAGAAATTGTCTATGGAACCACACCAAGGAAAGTGCCAGTTCTAATACTACCCCTTTGATGCTATCAGGTGACTTCAATTCCATATTAAGGGCTGAGGAAGTTGAAGGTTCAAGGTCAGTTTGTTATCTATGCATGGAACTTGGAAAATGCCTAAAAGAAACTTAGTGCACTAATATACCAATGGGAGGTTGTTTTTATACATGGACCAACAAGCAATCGGGTTTTAATCTGTTAAAGAAAATATTAAACAGAAGTGTATAAAATTTAAGATGGATTATGATCATACTACCATTCTCAACTCTTTGACTATAAAAAAAAGTTTTCATCCTTTTTAGGTTAAATGAATTCTTATACAACTAGATGGCTCCAATGAAGGATTATGGACTACATTGAGATATGACATTAGAGGATCTATTTTATTTACTCAAAGAAAATGCCACTAATCAAGTAGGAGATGAATATGTTATACAATGTCAATATTTGAAACACACACCACTTTGTCAATACAGCAAAAAGGGAGTTAGAAACCGTACAAAAAATTTTATACACCAATCTCAGAAATTAAAGAATTAAACACCAATCCTAGAAATTAGAGAATTAAAGAAAGAGAATGGGAAGCATTACACAATTACACTCAAGCACTGTCTTTTTATTATTTCCTATTTAAACAAAGAGCATGTAACACCTAAATACACCCTGGAAGGATATGCAGATGTTACCTAAGACAGGACTTAAGCATATCAAAACAATACAACGCATTGCCAGAATTCAAACAGCCAATCATTACTTTTCTATACACATTCAACTTTAAACAGAATTTAACCATCATACTGAATTTATTCGAATACATGCTTCAATTACAACACCATCCTGAATTAAAGTTATTACAATATAAACCATTAAACAAAACAGTACATATCGTAAGTTCAAATACACTATGTGTTACAGTATTTACAAACTTTCAACAAAATACATCATGTCTCATATTATTATATACAACCCAAACATACATTCCCAAAACAAAACATATTCTTCATTGGCCACTAAGGTTGTTATTGTCCAAGTCTTCAAACCCTCCTATTTGAACCTACACGAGGTAAAACCATCGTGCTAAGCATAAAGCTTAGTAGGGAATAAACTAAACAGGATATAAGTTGATAACTGTTTCTAACAATCATCTAAACATTCACATATTCAAAAATCACATCAGATTATAAACAGTGTTTACTTATCCACTTTCAAACTGAACCAAAATATCATGAATCTCATAACAAAAAATAACATATCAGAACAGGTTACACATTTGCTTCAGTGCAAAACTCACCAATTTCAAAATATATTATTATAATATCAGAATAAAACTTGTCTATAATAAAACAAAATTTGTTAATTTTAGAACAGAGCTCAGATGTTTCATATCAAAGCTTGTTTATATTAGAACTGAGCATATAACAAAATACAAAACAAATTAGTCTGTTAATACTTTATACAGAAGTGAGTAACAGGGCTAATACAGGATATACTGTGATCGGTATCACAGAACAGGAGAGACTTATGTCTAAAAGATAGGAGACACCAAAGTATCAGTAACAGGAGACACCAAAGTGTCACAGGAGCAGCTACAGACCCTTCTAGGTATACCTATTTACCTATGACTAGGACTTAACAGTTTTAAAATAAAACAAGTTCATTTTAGAATTCTTATACGAGGAACATATTGCAAAACATACTACTTTATTCCATTTTGTTCAACTTGACATATTCACTGATTTTCAAACAAACTAACATGTCATACAATTACAAGTATATGCAATAATGCATCAATAGAGGAATTGAGTCATTACAAATTATGTATATTCACACGAATAGAAAGCACCTCCAACCCAATCCCAACTATCAAACTCCTCGGACAACTAATGGTCCAGAATTATCACAATATTATCTCAGAAATTCCCACTTCACAAACATCCATATCCAATTCATAATACATAAGTCTTTGGAACTCATTCATTTATGATCACACCAAGCAATTCAACATTGTAAACCATACATCCTTTACAATATCATCTCAATTAATAATGTATAATTAAACTAATTATTACTCAATTACATCGAATAACAGTTTAAGTTCAAACACAGTTTAAACAAGTCCATTTAAGTCCTATTGTACCAAAAAAATTAAATTAACCTTATACAGTTTATCAATTGCACAAAATCTCATTTTTTCACCTTCCTAACCATTTGCCACAATTGTGGGATAAGTGACCCAAAACCTCCAAACAACTGTTTTCACAGGACATTTTGACATAGAAATTGTTGGTTTTAGACAATATGTTCTTCTAAAAAATGTTCCTCTATGTATTAAGTTTCAAACGAAATTAATTTAATTCAATTGGGTTCATGATTCCAAGAGTTATACCCAAAATACTACAGACTGTTCTCAACAGTGGACAACAACCAGAACTCAACTTCAAGCCAAATTTCAAAACCCTTAGTGACATAAATCAAATTCTATTCCTTCATTAAATTTGTATATATATGTTTCTAGTTTAATCTGAAATTAAAATCATCCCATTTTGATGTCTGCAGGTCAAGATATAGCTAATATACCAATACTTATTCAGTGGAACCACTCCTTCTAATGAGGATCCAACATGTATCAAGTTTCTAACCTCAATTCTTCATTAATTCAGTACACATTTTATCCACTTAAAACATAAAACAATACTGTTCTATCACGATACCAAGTTCAGTACTCCTTTACCTCATTAAACTTCAAATTCAACTATAAGAATCCAACTAAACCAAGCTTCCAAACAACCAGCATATACCTAAGTTTAAAGTGCAACACTCAGCATAAATAAAGTAATAATACATAGAATCACAAGACCTACTTCATAATAGAATAAATTACAAAGCTTCTTAGTGTTATTGATTAACTCCACCAAAAGTCCAGAAATTGAGAGAAGATGGGAGGTTTCGATGGAGAGCAAAACAAGAGTGAAGAAAGCTGGAATTACTCCAGTAGAAACATGCTTCATCACCAGCTAGGTGTTAGTAGCTTAAGATGCCACTTAACACCAAGGCATAAAGCCCACTTGGACACCATTTAAGCTGCCATTCATAACACTTTAAGTAGGCCACTTGTCCTCATATTATGTTGCTAAATGTCACACATTAAATGATGCCAAATGTTCACTAATTCATAGGCTTAGTCATTCTAATTTCCATGTACCAACTTAACTTGTCACTTGATAATTTTCTTAGTCCAAAATTACATTTAACTACCTCAATTCTCTAATGGTATCAATTAATTCCAATTTACTAACTATAGTCCATCAATACCAAAATTCAATTCATATACCTTTCACATTCAAATCATAGCACAATTTTAACTCCTATCTCACATGTAATTTCATGAACATGTATCGTTTCAACTAGTGTATCTTTTGGGGCCTTATAAAGCATGGGTGGATTAGATGAAATATAGAGACAAGAACACTTTGATAGTCCACAATTCCATAGTCTCAAGGAAAGCTAGAAATAGAATCATCTTTCTCCAATACAATAATCTGACTCTAGATACTTAATCTCAGCTTGTGCAAGGGGCTTATGAATATTTCAATGAGCTTATAACCAAACCTTCTAATGCTCACTCATTTAAGCAACTGATTCTACAAAACTCTATCTCATCAAAAGATGCAACACAATTTACCAGACTTGTATCACTGTAAGAAATTAAAGACACAATTATACCTCTCCATCCTAGCAAAGCTCCTGGTTTTGACAGCTTCAATGTAAATTTCTTCAAGGAAACTTGGTCTCTCATTAATGATATGGTTTTAGAAGCTGTGATGGAATTCTTTAGTAAAGGTACTCTTTTTAAAGATATCAGTAGGACCTTTGTAAATCTTTGTAAAATACTTTCTCTACTTTCAAACCTATTTCTTGTTGCAATTCTTTTTAGAAGATCATTTCAAAAATTATAGCTCAGAGGCTCAAGGGAATTCTTCATGAGCACATTATCCACACTCAATGTGCATATATACCTGGAAGAATAATTGGTGATAATATTATGATAATTTAAGAAATCATTGCCAATTACTCAAAGAGGAAAAGTAAACCCAACTGTTGTATAAAAATTGATCTCAAGAAAGCATATGAGATTGTTGATTGGTGCTTCATCATAAATATCATACAAGCTATAGGATTTCCAAGAATCTTCATATAATGGATTGAGCAATGTTTAATGACTTCTTCACATAGCATCTTGGTGAATGGACATCCTACCAAGTTTTTTCAAAGTCATAAAGGGATTAAGCAAGGATATCCTCTATCTCCATACATCTTTGCTTTAATGATGCAAGTTGTCCATAGGATCATTGAGAATGTAGTCACAAGGACAAAGAACTTTAGATATCACTCAAAGTGTGACAAATTTACACTCACCAATCTTTGTTTTGAAGAAGATCTGATATTACTCTCAAAAGTTGATGCTTACTCTCTGTTTACATTTATGAAAGCTTTAAAGATCTTCCAAAGAGCCTCAAGATTGTAAGTTAGTTGTTCCAAAAGCAATATATTCCTATCCAAGTGTGCTTTAGATCTTTAACATTTGATCTCAACTTTAGCTGGTTTTCAGCTACAAGATTTCCCAATGAAATACTTAGGCATTTCCATCTCTCTATATAAATTAAAAGCAATGATATAAACTAGAATTTTGACTTGGAGCTCTAAACATTTATCAAGGGCAGGAAAGGCTCAACTCATTATCTCTATCCTTAACTCCATCAACAATTATTGGGCTGCCCACTTAGCATTTCTAGGTACAATCTTGAAAATCATTGATAGCATGTTCAATAACTTTCTATGGAATGGCATCAATAACTTTCTATAGACTACCCACTTATCAACCGGTGTTGTTTATATAGAGGTGCTAAAGAAGCTATTGTACATTTATTCTTCAAATGTCAATACGTTAGAGATATTTAGATAGAGCTTCTCAACAAAAGCACGTTAGCTGCTGATTTAGACAACTTGGACAGCAATCAGATGAATATGTTGAGCTACAGAAATGATACTACTAACAAATGCTTTTGGATAGCATTATCATTGATAGTCATAACAATATAGGATAAGAGAAACCTCAGAAACTTTAAAGATAAAAGCACTCATATGGAGCATTTTTATAAACAATTGGTACAACAAATCTAGCTATAGATTAGCATATAAAAGCATAAACTTCATAATGTTTAGATTCCTATTACTAGGTTATGTCCTCAATTAAGACCTTTGTATTCCTTAATTTTCACTAGTATAAGGTAAAAAAAGTTGTACTTTTTGGAAACACTTAGAGCCGTCTTTAAGGCTTAATATATTTAATTTTTTTCAAAAAAATTAACATTATTATACTGTTGGTTGATTATACTATGTTGGATTGGAAAATAAAACATACATCGATTTGGAAGAAATGGTAGATTTCAGAACTTTTTATAAATCAAAATTTCAATGGAAGCAATATATCCAAATCAACATGCATAGCCACACATGATACGGTATAAGGAAAAACATTTTCATAATCACAAGATGGAAAATATTACCGACTCCTTCACTACAGCTTTAACTCCTCGCTGTGTAATCCTATCCTTGGCAATGCATCCTCTCCTAGGTGATGTATCTCTTCACCTTATTGTATCCTCTTCTTAATATTGTATCCTCAACCAATCCGATCTACCACTTGTTTTTCTTGGACAACTTGGTTAACAAGATCCTTTGGTGGAGATTTTTCTTAGAAGAAAGTTGCTAAAAAATGAGACACTCTCTTGCAATTTTCGGCTCATCATGTAAGATAGGAGAGAGAGAGTCAAAACAATGCAAGAAGCCTTTCTTACATCCTCTCAATTTCGATTAATCTCAAAGGAAAGAAGAAATTTGAATCAAATGCATCACTTATTTTTTAATCAATCATAAAGAAGCCAATAAATGAGACTCTTCTCATTTGTCTTTAAGATGGCTATAT
>JAOQMS010017726.1:0-16004 GCA_027563885.1 Erythroxylum longipes
GTAGCAGTGTCTACGAATCCGAAAAACAACCACCAATCCGTGTCAAAAAGGTATTTTTGCGCATCCTATATGTTTTCTGTTATACATCGTGTTGTGTTATGGTTTCTTCCGCAGCGTATTGTGAATACGCGAGCCATACGCGATCCAACACATATATGAATGATTAATATTCTAATTATCAATAAATTATTTATGTATAGACCTATTTTTAGAATCTAGAGTACAATATGTAATCGTTGTAATTCTGATTCTTTTATGGTAAGCTAATGGTTGTAAAGCATTAGTGATAATATATCATAGGTTAAATAACTCAAGCCTATATGATTGTATCCTAGATTAATGATAGTTGCATAATTGATCATATTTATACTACAAATTTGATGTATTTTTGCTTAATAAATTATACTTTTATTGTATATTTGGTACTTAATTCGCTCCAAGTGTGTTTATAGGGTATAATTGCCTTCATAAACTTAAAGGTGAAGAATTCGAAGGAAAACATGACATAAAATGAAGATTCGAAACACAAAAGTGATGGACGACTGTGCATTAGGCTTATCTAAAAAGTTCTAAAAATTACCTACGCCATCTTACTTACAAGTATATGAGGTAGTTGTAGTGATTACCTATGGTCGTCTCCGACAAAGGTGAAATTATTTAACTAAAATTAATTTTGAATTTAAAAAAACAATGTAATCCTAAACACTCAATCCAGTTTCTTTGAGTTAAGCTTTAAAAAAATCAGAAAATTAAACTGAAATATATAATGATTCAATCGGAAGCAAAGATGAATAGATTGATCGAAATGGAAAACTCCTGAGAATTAATTTCACTAATTTAATCTCCTATGCATGATTAAGGAAAAATGATTGGAAAGTTGTCTTATTAAAATTAACAGTTGGGTTCTAAATCAACTCGAATAATGAACTAATCTAACTTGTGTATTCAAAAAGTTATCATCTGAATTAATTATGGAAACCCAACTACTAATTGCCACTTAAGTTAATATATTTCTAATTCATAACATAAGCCTTTATAATTTCTATTTCCATATTAAACTGCTCCTCTCAGTCTATCGTTTAATACCAAAATGATGCAAAGTTTGATCATACTATTGCATCCATTCAGTTCAGAAAGTATAGTAAACATAAGAAAATAACATAATCCCTCAAGAGATCAGCCCATCATAGTATAAACAAGGTTCATCATCTCCATACACTTCAATTACATATTACTATTAACCGAAAAATATAGAAGCAATGAACAGAAAGAATACAAAAGATGAACTATGAAAAGAAAACAAATAACAGTTGTTTAAGAGAACAAGTAATAAGCTCAATAAATAATCAAGAAACTAAGAAACAGATGAAAATATAATAAGTAAATAAGGATCGGATGAGGGAATGTAGTTGGTCTCCTGCCCCTCTTAAGCTTCCCATATTAGCTCTCGCTTTCTTCTTCAGCTTGTTCTCATCCAATCGAATGGTTACTCAAGTTCAATGGATTTAGCTCCAACTCTCGCTTTGGGCCTCTGTCCTTAGCTTCCACCTCTCTGCGGTGTTTCTCTCTTCTTCACTGACTCACTCTGTTTCTCTATTATATTTCTCTCTTCTTTCTCTATATCCCTCTCTGCCTACCCGAATGAGTGTGTGTGTGTTGAGTGAAGAATGAATGTCTGATAGAATCATGAATAATATCAACCACCAACCTTCCTTTCCTTTTTATAGTATGCTCCTAGGTTTAGGGTTTTGTGCCCTCAATCTTTACAGCTTCCACATAATAACTAAAGCGATTATGGAAAAAAAATTATGAAAGGGGTCACGGTTATGACTTACCGTGCATATGTAAGTCACAATCATGACTTACATGGCACGACTATAACTTACACATGCACAACTTTGGATGTAAGTGTGACTTAGATGGACAATTCTTCTTGTTTAGTTCATGCCACATTCACAAAATAATCTGATTAAGATTCATACAACATCCACAACAATTTCACTCAATCTATCTCACATTTGGATCAAACATATAAGGATTTATAACTAAAATCAAGATATGAAGGCAATTAAAAGCAATAGAAACTAGACATAACAATTTTCCCACCTTAAACTATGTTTGTCCTCAAGCAAAATAAACAACACTAGACTATACAAGAACAAACAATGGAAATAAAAATTTTCCCAAATAATAGTCAAAGATATCAATGATCATTTCAATAAACACAACTTAAGAACTTGAAACTCATAATACTCAATGAACAAGTTATTCTTAGCATATTTAGCCAAAATTAACAAGCAATTCAATTCAAAGAACCATCAACGAGTGTGATAGAAAATCACTCCACTATCCATCCTTTCAAGCATTTAAAGGTAGGGTATATTCACTCATCATTCATTTCATGTATGGCATCTACCATAAGCTTGCTTACTAATTCAATCTCCACCATTGATATCAAACACAAACATCACTCTGAAGGTCTTTATTTTGGTTGTAACGAGGCAAGGCTAAAGGTAGGAAAAATAAAAATTACAGTTTAAAACCACAAAACAAATTGATCATTCAATGTAATATAAACATTGACGCATAAACACTCAATTCTTTCTTTTAAAGTTAACAAGATTAGCAGTCCCGTTTTTGTGTCTCTCCTCTTTCCTTTCATTTTTTTTAATCTTCTCTTCCTTCCTTTTCTTTTCTGTTTCTTTTTCTTTTCTTTTCTTTTTCTCTTTACTTTTTTCTCTTTTTTTCATTCATTCATCTTTTTACTTATTTATTTATGTATTTAAAGCAAGGAAGTCAAGAGAAGAGAAATATAAAGGAGAAATAAAAATTTCTACAACCATACCCATCCCTAATGCAATAGCCAACTATATGTTATGATTCTCCCACACTTATTCCCTAAATCGAGTTATAACCATTCAAATGCTTAACTTGCCTTATGGTATGTACAATGAAGAGGATAAATAATCGAGGTTAAGGCTTATATTTGGGTTTAAAGAAAGAAAAGGCTTCATGTTAAGCTCAACAGGGGTTAACTAATGGTAACATCATGGTGACCTTTTAACCAAAAGGGGTAAATCCTAATTACCTTCATCATTTTAACATTTACATAAGATTATGTGATCTCAACCAGTATTTGCAAGCAAGTTCTAGAGTTTCTTAATCATGAAATAACACTCTCAACAAAGAATATTTGAATTTGGTGTTTAATATTTCAAAGACTCAAATTCTTACTCAATGAAAAGTGTCATTCATCTATCACAACAAGATAATGTCCTTTTATTGAAATCCAAATCAATTAGTCTAAGCATGCAAGGATACTCATTCACTTATATTATGCATTTCTAATCCTGATCGAGTTTATGTCATGGCCATGCAACTATAACTATTAAATGGGAAAACAAATACACAACACACAATTAATAAACATATTTTAACTTATACTTCCCCCCACACTTGAACATCACACTATTCCTAATGTGATACAAAAAAGTAAAAGAGGGATCTAAGATAAGAGAAAAAATTAACATAAACAAAGTTAAACATTAAAACTAAAAGAAATTAAACTAACAAGTAGCAGGGAAAGGGATAGAAATATGATACAAATATGGTAGTCACTACATTGATCTGGTGTGAAGCGCAATGTATTGCATTAAGGAATTAAGACAACTGCAAGGAAAATAGATATAAGAGACGGCAGAGTAATCCCGCGCGTATAAAGAAAACAAACTAAGTTAAGGTTCACTAAGAAAAATAACAACCAACAGATAATTGAAGAATAAATAGAAATTAAATGGGTTGCTTCTTTAACGTCTTATAGTTGGATGCCTCAATGGTCATGCTCAAGGTGGGTCACTTAAAATGATTGATTCCACCCTTTCCTACTTTTCATGTGGTTCCATCTCTAAGAATTTTCCAAACATTTCCTTAACTACATCCATTAGCAATTCGTCACATTCATCACTCCCTTTAATCAAGTCCAACTTCCTTTCATCTTCTTCCTGCAACACAAAATCAAAATTGGCAGTATTATCTTGATCAACAAAAGAACAATCTTCAAAAACAATAGGATTAGGAATAGATTCAACATTAAAGATTGAAAATTCTACTATTGCTCCTAAGACTGTCATGGTCAATTTCCCATTGTTCACGTTAATTAAAGTGTTGATAGTGGCTATAAAAGGCCTCATTTGCAGTATGGAATGCTCCTTTTCTTTCTCCTTCACTTCCCTATATCTAGGACAACAAAGTCTACAGGCACATTCAATCCTCCAACTTTTACCAACATATCTTCCATTATTCATTTCAGATAACAGATTGACCTATCAGCTAATTACAAACACATGTTCATAGGTCTTAACTATCCTAAATCCAATTTCTCATAAATAGAGTGAGGTATAAGATTTATGCTTCCTACAAGATCAAGCATACCCTTAACCTCATCATCATTACCTATTGATACTTGCACAAAGAAAAGTCCTGGGTATTTTAGTTTCGGGGGTAAATGTGGCTGAAAAATTACACTTGCTACTTTCAAAACTAGCACCTTTTCGTTAGGCTCAAACTTCCATTTCTTGGTGCTTAGTTCCTTGAAGAACTTGACATATGCTGAAATGTTACTAATCACATGTAACAAGGGAAGATTAACATTTATCTTAGAAAGCATGCAATATAGATAGGAAAACTGCTCATCTTGTTTTGATTCCTTAACGTGATTTAGATATGGAATTGGTGGTCGATAAAGATCCATCAACTTGTACAGTCTTTGTCCTTCATTGTCCTTAGTGTCATGCTTAAGTTGTTCACTCTTTTAAATGTGACTTAATTCTCATTCCGATCATCTTCTTCTTAGGTGACACTTTCCATCTCTTAATTATCAACATCAGACAGCGCAGAATGAAACTCAACATGATTGTCAATCATTTTTCCACTTCTTAGAATAGTAATTGCTTGGGCTTGCTTGGGTTGACTGGGCAACCTTCTCTTTTGTTTGTTATGCATTGAGCTGCAAATTTCCCTATTTGAATCTCAATCCACTTGACAGATGCTTCTAAGGAGTCGAATCTCTTGTTGCTCGTGTCTTGATTCTGAGTTCTGACCTGAATGAATGCATTTAGGCTTTCCTTTAAAGAAGGCTTTCTCTATAAGTTGTCATTTGGGCATTGCCCTTAAAAAAAGTTTGGCCTATGAAAATTATGATATTTTGGTTAGGGTTACATTAGTGGATTGTTAGTCTTCAAAAAGAAATTGGGATGGTTTCTCCAACTAGGGTTGTAGGTGTTTGAGTATGGATCATTTCGCCCCTTTGGTTGAAAACAGTTAAGTGAGTTAACTTATTCTCCCCATCTACCAAAGGTTCGTAAGAATACGAACAAACATTAGCTCTATGACCAAAAGTTCCATAGATACCGCACACCTCTTAAATTGGAACGTTTTAGGGTAACTTTGTGGTTAACATTTTCACATACATCGTTAACTCAGCTAACTGCATAGCCAATTCTTGATTCAAGCTCACTTTATAAACTCTAGCTTTTGTTCCCTTAATGCTCTTTTGTTGAGAATTGGCCTTAACATTTTAAATATTTCATACGTTTCTTCGACCGTCCTCTCTCCTATAGCTCCTCCTGCTACATTGTCTACCGTGTATCGGCACTGTTGCGTCAACCCATCAAAAAGAATTGGTTTAACATAAGAAGAGGGAAATGATGGCGTGGACATTGTATCAACAAGAATTAAAAGCATTCCCGTGCCTTATGGAATGGCTCTCCCTCCATCTAAATGAAGGTAGCTATCTTTGTTCACAAATCAGAAGTCTTCTAGTGGGAATATAACTTTCCCATGAAATTGTTGTGCACATCCTCCCATATGGTCAATGAACCGAGTAGAAGGGTTACCAACCATGCCTTGGCTTGATCCTTCAATGTGTAGAGGAAGTACCTCATCCTAAGTTGATCTTCATTTAAACCATCTAAAGGGAAGGTTTGGAAAGTGGTATAAAATTCTCGAATGAAGTTCAAATGGTCTTTATTGGGAACCCCATAGAAAGATGGAAGCATGTTGTAGTGGATGCTCTTTAGTTTATAGTTTCTGGCTGCCTCTCCTAAATGGATGCATGAAGTGGAAGTACTGATCACAATTCTAACATACTCCTTCATCATTAATTGCCTTGCATCCATGTGCTAGTTATTTACTTAATCTTCACGTTTGGGTTCCTTGTGATCGTCTTCAAAGTCCCCTTGAAATCGTCGTGTACGATGTATGTTATCAACTAAAAGGACGAGTTCACTATCTAGGGATCTCCTTCCTAGCATAAAACAATTGATTCCACTTCCTATAGACCTCCTACCTAGCAGGGACTAACTAAAAGTACTACTAAATTAATAACAAAAATTAAACAAACACACACAATACAATTAATTAATAACAAAAACTGAATAAACAAATCACTAAAACAACACAATAAAACATGTATGCATGATCAAACAATGCAAATAAAATAAATTAATAAACAAAAACAATCAAAATTAATTCATGTTTAAATGCTAAACACCTCCTCTGCAACATCGTCAAAAACTTGTTGTACTTAAAAAATTCTAAAAATTACCTAGGCCATCCTACTTGTAAGTATAGTGATTACCTAGGGTCGTCTCCCACGGTTAATTGGTTAACTAAAATTAATTTTGAATTAAAAACAATGCAATCGTAAACACTCTATCCCAATATGTTAAGTTAAGGCTTTAAATAAAATCACAAAATTAAATTGTAAAGTATAATGATTCAACCATAAGCAAACACGAATAGATTAGTCGAAATGGACAACTCTTGAGAATTAATTTCACTAATTTAATCTCCTATGCATGATTAAGGGAAAATGTTTTGAAAAGTTGACTTACTAAAATTAACATTTGGGTTCTAAATCAACTCGAATAATGAACTAATCTAACTTTTGTATTCAATAAGTTATTATATGAATTAGTTATGGAAACTCAAATACTAATTACCACTTATGTTAATATATTTCTAATTCATAACCTAAGTTTTTGTAGTTTTTAATTCCATATTAAACTTCTCCTCTCACTCCTTCATTTAATACCAAAATGATGCAAAGTTTGATCATCCTATACCATCCTCTCAATTCAGAAACTATAGCAAACATAATACAACAACACAATCCCTCAATCATGCATATTTGACAAAAATAGCTACATTAATTCTCAAGAAAAAGAGATCAGCCCATCATAGTATAAACACAGTTAATCATCTCTGTACACTTCAAATACATGTTACTATGAACTAAAAAATATAAAAATGATGAATAGAAAGAATACTAAAGATGAACTATAAAAAGAAAACAAATAACAATTGGTTAAAATAACAAGTAATAAGTTCAGTAAATAAACAAGAAACTAAGCAACAAATGCAAAATATAATGAGCAAATAAGGATCAGATGTGGGAATGTAGTTGGTCTCCTATCCCTCTCATGCTTCCTGTATTAGCTATCACTTTCTACTTCATCTTGTTCTTATCCAATCGAATGGTTACTTAAGTTCAATGGATTTAGCTCCAACTATCGCTTTTGGCCTTTGTCCCTAGTTTCCACCTCTTTGCTATGTTTCTCTCTTATTCACTAACTCACTCTCTTTCTCTTCATCTCTCTCTACCTACCCGAATGAGTGTATGTGTTGAGTGAAGAATGACAAATGAAGAATGAAGAATGAAGAATGAATGTCTGATAGAATCGTGAATAATATCAACCACCAACCTTCCTTTCCTTTTCATAGTATGCTCCTAGGTTTATGGTTTGTGCCTTCAATCTCTGTAGCTGCCACATAATAACTAAAAATATTTTGGAAAAAAAGTGTTAAAGGAGTCACAACTATGACTTACACATGCATGACCTTGCATGTAAGTCACGACTGTGACTTACACATGCACGACTGTGAACGTGAGTGTGAGTTACATGCACAATTCCTCTTTTTCAGTTCATGACACATTCACAAAATAATTTGATTAAGATTCATACAATATCCACACCAATTTCAATCTATCTATCTCACATTTGAATCATAATACATGGATTTATAACAAAAATTAAGATATGAAATCAATTAAAAGCAATAGAAATTAGACACAACAATTAGCCTATACACTTCTCTCAAGTTAGGTAAATTAACAAATTTTGGATATTTTGGGTTATACACAGCCGTGTATTAGCCTGTGCATCTCTTAAAACCTTAAAATTTACTATAAAAAGACATGTTTGGGGTAAAAATAGGAGAATATTTACAGAGGCTTTCTAAAACTCTTAGAGGAGACTCATGGGATGATTTTGATCCAAAGAAGTGGAAAAAACAAAGAATTCATTGAAAGGTCCAAAAGACACAAGATCAAACCTCTACATGCAAAAATATTCGATAGGAGATAATCAAGGAGATTTAGAATTATGAACCCATTATTTTCTATTCGCTTTTCTTTTTATTATTATTTGATTTTGTTTCCAATCATATGTAACTAAATTCCTTTAGTGTCTAGATTAGATGAACCCTGTGTTGATACTTTAATATGTTTTGATTCTTTTATTAATGCAATTGGTTTGATTGATATATTGTAATCTAATCACGTGTTTTATTTATGTTCTATAGATACGTAACATTAGATCATAATTTGATTTCGTAACATAGATATTAAGAAATCCTTATTTGAATAGATATACTGTAATTGGAAGGAGTTGATTGCAACCTTAGAGATAGGAAGACATAAATCTTCCAGATTAGGGTCAAACCTAATAGAGAGATTTACAAATCAATAAAGCATTCCTATAAACTTTAACTTGAGTAATTCGATTGAAAACCCTTAGATTAATTGTTATTAAATTCAAGGTCAAGGATTAGCATACCATACGAATCTTCACGGTCTAATAAATCAATAAACAATTGAATAATAAAAGCTTAATCTGCTAAGGGTTCTAGGGGGAATTTGATATTAAAAACTAAGTTTCTGATATCGATTATTTACTACAAGCTAATTCTTATATTCAATCTTGTAGCCCATTTATTTTACTTGCATTTAGTTTTATTTTCTTTTAAATTAAAATTCAGAACCAATTCCATAGACTAGATATTAGGATAACAGTAATTACTAGTACTTATAGTCCTCATAAGATGGACCTGTGCTTGCCTGTACTAGCTACAGCTATATCGTGCATTTACGATTATTTTAATGTTAACATACTTAAAAATAGACAATCAAGTTTTTGGCATTGTTGTTAGGGACTTTGATATTAGGAAAACGTGAATGCTAATACTCTAGTCATTATTTTATTATTTTATTTTGGTTTTTGGTTTATTCATTTAATTGTCTTTTGAACTTCTCTACTTTGACTTTGAGTTGTGACTTATCTTTAGCATATTAAAATTTAAAGTGATAGCCATAACTCACAGTGGATGGATGCAGTGGATAATACTTTTATGGAAGCCATAATATGTCATTGAAATTTGTAACATTAACATATAGGAGAGATGGGTGTTCTCACATGGTTTAGAAGGCTCAACAGATGCCTATGCCATATGCGACATTTTTATAAGTACTTACTATAATTATGAATGTCAAACACCAAGTTATATGTGAGAGTGACTGAACATATACCATCAACCCCAAGGTGCACTATACGAGAATAGCTACAATTCATAATGGAGTAACTCTTATGCTTTTGGATAGGACAATTACGCTCTAGCTGAATATTTATATCACCAAACTTCTTCAATTAACGAGCCAACTCTATAAGATATGATGGTCAATTTCATTCAAAAATCAATTAAGAGGCATAAGGAAATAAAGGCTCATATACAAAAGTTGGTGAATCAAATCGACCAGTTGAAGGAGAAAATGTCTGATGAGATGTAAAGGAGTTTGCCCAATTTTACTGAAATAGATCTTGAAGAATATAGAATGATAATCCCCCTTAAGAGTTGAAAGAGCCTCCAGAAGAAGGCGAAGCCAAAGAAGAAGAAGATGAAGAGGAAAAGGAAGGAAGTACTACAGATAAATTAATGGAACTCTTTTTTGAAATGAAAGCTAGCCAATGCAAGTTTGAGAGTGAAGAAAAGACAAGGGTTAGTTCATGAATGGAGTGACATTCCAAAAAGAGCTCCCTAAAGAAGGAGTCTCCATTCAAGGAGAGGAAGTATAGTAGTCGTACAAGGTAATTCAAGAAGATAAGCCAAAATCCTTCATCTAGGAAGAAGAAGAAGAAGAGTGGATAATGGTTGTTGAGGAAGAACTGATGGAGGAACTAAGTAAGGTAACCACTGATAAGACATTAGTGGGCACCTTGAGTATAGAGGGTTCCCATTTCCTTATAGAAAAACTATTCAAGTTAACTAATGACTCAGGTAGTTTTGTTATTCCCTATTTTATCAACAGTTTGTCATTAAAAAAGGCATTAACGCATGCAATTGGGTTTATTAATTTCATAAATTATATCCTTATTATTATCTTGCAATAGGTGGCTTACTTACAAGCTACAAAACCCTTATAAGAAGAAACGAGTGGAAACAAGCCACTAACCATAGACCTAGGATGAGGGTAACATGTAGGTTAAATCAAGTTAATGACATTAAAGAGGTGTTGCATAGGACATAACCCACGAATTAGGATAGATTTTATTTTATGGTATTTTATTTTCATGTTCCTTGGTTATTTTCTCTTTTTATTTTTATTTTCTTCTATTTTATCCCTTTTTTTATATTTTGCAAGGATGTAGTATATTATTGGATGGACTAGAAATAAAAAATTTTTCTTTTTGTGATATTTTTAGCCTAATATAGAATTTCAAAATTTTTACGTTCTTGTTATTCTATCATGTGTGTTATCATTGTATAGTAGAATGACTTTAGAACTTGATTTTATTATGCAAATTGAGACCATATTTGTTAAATTAGAAACATTAACATGATAAAGGCACTTACATTCGACAACTTGGGTTACCTCTTAAGCAATGCCTTTGTTTACTATCATTAGCTCAACTTTATGTTTTCTTTATTATGTGATGTTATTTTATTCTTCAAGTACCACTACTTTCACATTCTACATTAAAAATTCTTTATAGTAGGGCTTTAGGCAATGATCATTAACCTTAAATGAATTTTTTGTTTTTAGACGTTGTATCTCTACTGCACCAAATAGAAAAAACATTAGAAACCATAAGAGACCAACCAAATAAGAATGTAACTTATCTAAAAACAATTTAGATCTAGAATGATAAAGAAATACTTTTTAACCAATAATAAATTTTTTCCTTGAGTTCATCTTGTTATGGAAAACTTTGGTCTTTCCTTTGATATCATTGAATTCTCACACAAGTCATTCCACATCTCTTTAAGCTTTTGCAATTATAGCTTTTTATGCACTCATGCATTATCAAGATTTATGTTACCATGCTTGATAACTTCATATTGCTTAAGTTATAGATCTATAGGAATATAACACGACTTCCCAAACACCAATTTATATAAGGAAAGGGACATTATTAATCATATAAATATAAATATGTTGTTACTGTAATCCCTTGAAATCTGCTTACTACATTTGACATTTTTATTATATGTCATTTGTTTATAATAAATGCTTATAATGCACAAGATTGCATAGAGCTGCTCTATTTATGTTACTTCTTCTTCTTCTTCTTCTTTCCTAGTTTTTACTTTCTTTTGCCTTTTTCTTTTGATTTCCTTTTGAGGGTGTGATAGATTGTTTGTTTTGGTTGTTATTTTGGAAATAGACTTTACTATTGTCTTCCTTTTGTTATCATTCTTTTGAAGAGGCTTTGACCACATGAAGGCACCAGTAAGTATGCTTTCTTTTTTGTCTTCTAAAATTTAGATTTTGTGTGCTTTACAATTTTCATACATGTTCTTGTTAAATATACAATCTTTTATTTTTGGTGTTGCATGAAAATGGTTACTAGTGCTAGCGAGGCAGTGGGTGGCAATAAGGAAAGAGAGTAGAGAGCGCAGAGATGAAGCAGGGGCTAGGTAAAGACGAGAGAGAGAGAAAAAATGAGAGGGTCTACGTGCATAGGATTTATTTTTGTTCGGTTTCATTTTTTTTACAAATAAGTCCCTAAAGATTTTGAAATTGATGGCACTAGCTGGTATTTTATGTATCATTCAAGTACCAGTCAATACCGATAGCTATTATTGAACACTAGTATATTTTACCTTTTTTTGGATGATATGATATCTTCTAGCCGATACTAGCTGGTATGGTATAAAATTCACTTCTATGTCCAAAGCTACATTGTAACATACCACTTCCATAGAGCATATGCCTGAACATCCAGAGGATATTCAAGAACATACCCTTTGAGAATGGCACGTTATAATAATCACATTAACCCATTTTAAGGCATCATACATATCATAAGCAAACCAATATTCTCTTTGGCCCATTTAATTTACAAACATATCTAGTTATAAATATCATTACATTTCAAAATTCACATGTACATTTTACAACAGTTAAGAAATGATATTCTTGATGCATAATGACTATAGACAGCTGCAGGTATAACTGATCTCGACCACTAACTCATGTCTAAATGTAGTAGCTATACTCCAACTAGACTAGCTAGATCTCTTCTGAACCTGAAAAACAATGTTACAATTTTGACAAGTTTGCGAAACTCAGTGAGTGAACCATCATCGATGTGCTCACTCCAGTCAAAACACAAACTCAAGTATATAACCAACTTTAAGAAGTTTAACACATCATCCAGTATCAAATCCGACATCACATTTTACCATATTTCATCAAGTATAAGGACAATATGTACACAAACATTTTATAACACTATTTCAAAACAATCCATTAATTCATCTCAATCATTCATATGATACATGTAAAGTTATATATATACAAATGCACACGTGACTCTATTTTCATTTGAGTTTGTTATGACCAAGTGCCTATTTACTGTCCCATATTTGTTGTGGATATTGGGCTCATTTGATTTACTGTCCCGTATCTGTTGTAGATACTGGGCTTATTATTAACTGAGCCTGTGGCTCTTTGTGCACAATTCCTGAGCTTAAAGCTCTTTTTCATGCTTGTCACTCCGGTCACAACTCCTTTATCTAATCATGCATATCATTGTAATGGAATGCATCAATTCATATAATATGCTACCAATACTTTTCATTCAATATGTTCATGTCATTTACCGCATTCTTCAGACCAGAGTTCGGCATTCAACACTCAGTTGAGTACACATTTCATATTACATATACAATTTGAAAACATTTCCATATACAGTCCCAAGTATCAAACTCCTCAGACCAATAATTCCCAAATCAAAGCAATCATATAAGTAATCGTTCAATAATTGTAAGTTAACCAAAAACAATTCAATCATACTGTAAAACATCTAGGTTAACTCACAGTACGCTCCAGATAAGTTATTGCCTTTATGATCCGACAATGTCTAGATGTTGGCGATCACCATGCGTATTTATCGTCATACATACTCACACAGTTCATAAATCACTAACTTGGTTAATCATATGATTATTCAATTATTCACATATATTTATGTCATGTTTTAATGCACGCTTAATTGAATTTTCGAGTATGTATTCATATACAAAGTTATGCTCATTCATTCATGCTTAATACACATTACTCATATCCTTAAGATCATGTTTACATTCGTAAGGACACCTTTATTCCTTTGACAACTCATAATGTCTAGATTTTGATACATTGATATCAAAACAATCCATTCCTTAAGTTATGACATCAATTAACAATCTAAAATTATCAACCTTTTAACCAATTAATCAAGCAACAATCTAAGTTCATTTCAAGCCCCAATCAAATACAAATGCACTAAAGTAAATTGACTTATCCTCATATGGTTCAACAATTACTCGAAACAAAAAATTTTCATTTCAAAGCATTGATGGTCCCCCATGATCTTGGGATGAGTGCCCCGACGTGCACTATCCAATTTCCCTCAATTCTCCACAAGTTTCATCTACATAGGATCATCATTAAAACTTTAAATTTTCCATAATTTATGCTATTAAAAGCTACTTCAATTCATGTTAAAATAGCTTCCATCTTAGTTACATAAGTAACACAAAACTCTACTCATTTGTTTTTTTCACCATTCATTTTATAACATCATACATATAGTCCTAACTTTTCCAAATTTAAGAACACTTCAAATAACACCTATCTTTAGCATGAATTTACCTTCATTTATACTTCAAATCTTAACCTAATTCATCCATACAATAGCCTATAACCTACTGTTTTTCATGCATCAAAAACAAAACAGAAACTACCATTCATGCATCATTTTTCCAGCACTCATTTAACACCAATATCACGATCAATCCATTCCCAATTTAGTCATAATTAAGGTATATAAAAATATATCACAAAAGATCAGTATCTTACTTACTTGATAAGCTTAATTGCCTCCTCAAGCCTTACGATACACAAGTCAATATGGTGTTGTGCCTATGAGAGTTTTGAAAGTTATCTTGTAAGCCCACAACGTATCATCCAGCTTCAAAGCCCAATCTTTCCTTGAAGTGCTCACTACATTCTCTAAAGTCTTCTTCAACTCTCTATTCACCAACTCCACTTGGTCACTTGTTTGTGGGTGCTAAGGGGTTGCCTCTTTATAATAAACATTATATCTCCTTAGAAGAGCCTCAAAGGGGTTTGTTGCAAAACTGACTCCCTCCATCACTTATGATAGCTTTAGGCACCCCAAATCTAGTAAAGATCTTTTTGATGAACCATTGCACCACCTTGCCATCATTTGTAAGAGTAGATATTGCTTCAACCCACCTAGACATATAATCAACTGGAACTAATATATAAGAATTAGCTAAGGAAGATGGGAATGGTCCCATGAAATCCAAGCCCCACATATCAAATATCTCAACCTTTATAATGTTTGAAAGTGGCATCTCTTCACTCTTCAAAATATTGCCCACTCTTTGGCAGCTATCATAACGTAATACAAAATCTTGGGCATTCTTAAACAAGTTCGGCCAGTAGAATCCACACTCCAAAATGTGAGCAACCGTCTTGTTCGCTCCATAATGTCTGATATAAACTAAACTATAACATTAAGTCAAAACTTCAAGCATTTCATCTTTAGGGACACACATGCGAATCAAACTATTAGTAGATATTTTATATAACATAGGCTCATCCCAAATATAGCTAGAGAATTGACGTAATAAACGCTTCCTTTATTGATGCAAGAGATTAGGGGGAAGAATACCACCTGAGAGATAATTGGTAAAATTTGCAAACTAAGGAAGAAAAGGATTTTCTACCATCATTAAAGCCTGGTTAGGAAAACGCTATTCAATGTCCTCCTCTTTTTCATTTTGTTCCCCTTCAAGTCTCGATAGGTGGTCTAACACAATATTTTCTACTCCTTTCTTATCCTTAATCTCATTGTTGAATTCTTAGAGCAGAAGTACCCATCGGATGAGCCTAGCTTTGGCTTCCTTCTTTATAAAGAGATAACATAACGTCGTATGATCTGTAAAAACAATAACTTGTGAGCCTAAAAGGTAAGAACGAAAATTTTCACATGCAAAAACCATTGCAAGCAACTCCTTCCTAATGATGAAGTAGTTCAATTGTGCTCATGTAAAGGTCTTGTTAGCATAGTAAATTACATGTAACCTTTTCTCCTCCCACTGTTCGAGTACACAACCAATAACATGGTTGCCTGCATCACACATAATCTCAAAGGAAAGTGACAAATCTAGTGATGTCAAAATAGTTGTTGTTGTAAGTGTCATCTTTAACCTATTAAAAGCATCTAAACAATCATTGTCGAACACAAAAGACACATCTTTAATCAACAAGTTAGTTAAAGGTTTAGTAATAAGTGAAATGTAACATCCCCTCACCTATGGGAAGGGTAATTTGGTAATTTGGAACGGGTTAGGAGTGTTAAATATTGCATTGA
>JAOQMS010017736.1:0-16003 GCA_027563885.1 Erythroxylum longipes
TCATCACTTTCACCCTAATTCTGCCCATTTCATAGTCTCTCACTACCAAAATCACCAAAGCAAAACATGAACCTATCAACACTTCTCATGTACTGCTCGAAATTTTCTAAGAAAAGTTTCAGGGTCTAACATGTAAGGTAGGGTAAATTTCACACAGTTTCTACCTTAGCTTTATTGGCCTCAATACCTCTAGATGAGATTACATGTCCCAAAACTATTCCTTATTCAACTATAAAATGATATTTTTTCAAAATTTAGAATAAGATTAGTTTCGATGCATCGTTCAAATAAATAATTCAAATTATTCAAGCATGCATCAAATGAATCCCCATAGACAATAAAATAATCTATAAGACCTCAATAATGTGCTCAACATACTCAGAGAAAATAATTACCATGCATCTCTGAAAAGTGGTTGGGGCATTGCAGAGTCTAAACGTCATCCTTCTGTAGGCAAATGTACCAAATGGGCATGTGAAGTTTGTTTTCTCCTGATCCTACGGAGCTATCACAATTTGGTTATATCCTGAATACCCATCAAGAAAATGGTAGTGAGACTATCCCATAATTCGTTCAAGCATTTGATCAATGAACAGGAGTGGAAAGTGATCCTTGCGTGTAGCAACATTTAACTTCCTGTAATCGATGCATACTTGCCATCAATTTTGAATTTTTGTAGGGAAAAACTCATTATTCTCATTTTTCACCACTATAATCCTAGTCTTCTTCGGTACTACTTGAATTGTACTCACCCATTTACTATATGAAATTGGATAGATTATACAACACCTAGCAACTTTAGAATCTCTATCTTTACCACTTCCATCATCGAAGGATTCAATCTTCTTTTTGATTCTCTTGAAGGTTTGGATCCTTCTTCCAACAGGATTCAATGCATACATGTTGAAGAGCTAATACCCTTAATGTCAACTATGTTATAGCTATTATGTGATCTTTAAGTACTTGAATGAGCTTTCTCTCTTAAAGCTTGGTCAAATTCCTTACAATGATTATTGAAAGTGTTTCTCCTTCTCCCAAAAACATGTATTTCAAGTGCTTTGATAATTGTTTTAGTTCAATTTTAGGTGCCTGCACAACCGAAGGTAAAGATTTTGTATTAGATCTTAATATTTGAATATTTGGAATTACATACCTTCTTGGTATTGGTTGCAACAATTACAATGCTAGCGCAATTTCTTCGATTTCATTTGTAATGAATAAGTTAAAATTTTGAAAAGTGTTTTCCTATAAACTCATGCAAAGAATGACTTCTAACTAATCTTTACTATCCACATCAAAAACTTCTTGAGACAAACAATCAATGAAACCAATTGATAAAATAGAATGAACATCACTAGGTACCTCATAGCCTCAAAAATATTTCGAACAATTTCACCGTCAAACTCTATAGTCAATGTTCTTACATCCACGTCAATCTTTTTCTTTGATGTCTTCAAAAATGGACAGCTCAGTAGGATTGGTGCAGAATTAGATGAAGGTTCTCCCTCCATTTTTAACATATAAAAGTTAGCTAGGAAAACTAATTCATTAACTTGCACTAAGACATCCTCTACAACCCCTTTTAGATAAGCGTTAGATCTATTAGCTAATTGAATTATAACACGCGTTTCATTCAAAAATCCCAAATTCAATAAAGTGTAAATAGAATATGACATGTCATTAATTGAAGCTCCTTGATCTAACGTTACCCTTTCAAATCTAGTATCGCTGATTTTGCAAGGAGTTGTAAACATACCTAGATCTTTACACTTTAGGGGAAGCTTTCTTTGAATGACTGCAAACACATTTTCCCCCACACTCACTTTCTCGTCTCCTCTCAATTTCTTTTTTGACGTGTATAATTCCTTGAGGAATTTGGCATATCGTAGAACTTGTTTTATGGCATCAATTAGAGCTATGTTAACCTTTACCATTTTGAACATTTCTAAAATCTCGTTATCATGCTCCTTTTTCTTTGATTTTGAAAACTTATTAGGAAAAGAAGGCAAAGTTTTCTAAAATTTTTATTCACAGGAGATTGAGAATTTACCTTAGTTCTCTTTTCAGCTTCGTTTAGAGACACTTTAAATTCCCTTTCAAAATCTTCATCATCGTTAACAACAGGAGTCTTATATGGTGCTTCTATTTCTTTAACACTTCTTAGGGTGATAGCACTTGTATTTTCTTTCGAGTTTACAATCGTCTAAGAAGGAAGTTTACCCGAATTCTAATTCTCTAATTATCTCACTGCAGTAGTTATACAACTCAGTTAATTCTCCATATTCTGAATGCTAGCTCTTGTTTGTTGTTGGAATTGTATGGCATTTCATCATTTCTTCTAGTGAAGGTCCAGATCTTGATGGTTGTGCTTGTCTTTGATATGGTTGTTGGTAAGAGCCTTGTTGTTGTCCTTATTGCCCAAAAATGTTGAATGGAGGATTCTTCCATCCTGATTTTTGTGCATAGGGGTAGCTAGGATTCCTTTGTGGTTGGCCTGAAAAGCTTTCAAAAGCATTCACTTGTTCTGTTGAAGTCTCCTACAAGGTTGGACACATATCAGTGGGATGTCCTACCATTGCACAAATTCCACATACCTCGACTTGTTGAGCACCATTTGCAACCATTTTCCTTACTAAAGATGTTAACCCAATTATTTATTACTCCAATGTAGTAGTACTAGCTTCACTAACTTTCAATGGTTGAGGTCCTCTCGAATGTTGAATTTTTTAGAGTTAGCAACCATTTTGGAAATCAAATTTCTAGTTTCAATAGGGGTCTTATCTACCAGTGTACCTCCGCTTGTTGCATCTATCATATTCCTTTCTTGCAGAAGAAGCCCTTTATAGAAGTATTGGATCAAAAGCTGCTCAGTAATTTGATGGTACGAGCAACTAGCACATAACCTCTTGAAACTCTCCCAGTACTCATATAATGTCTCCCTATGATGTTGTCGGATTGCACATATCTCCTTCCGAATATTTGTAGCTCGAGAAGTAGGGAAATACTTCTCTAGAAAAAGTTTTTGCATCTCATTCCATGTAGTGATATCCCAAGGGAAAGTAGTAAAGCCAATCTTTGGCAATGTCCCCCAATGAGAATGGGAAGGCTCTCAACTTGATCTGCTCTTCTTGTATCCCGACTGACTTTATGTTATAACATACTACGTGGAACTCCTTAAGATGCTTGTGAGGATCTTCACCTACCATAACGCAAAAAGTAGGCAAAAGATGAATTAGACCCGATTTAAGCTCAAAAGTAACATCAAAGCAGGAAAATCAATCCATAAAGGTTGATAATTAAAATCAGGAGTAGCTAACTGCCTAAGAGTGCAATCATTGTTTTGACCTGCCATATTATAATCAGTTTCAGAAATGGAATCACTAGAGGAATTAGAAAACAAATATAAAACTATTTGAATTCCTGGTGATGAATCAAGTTTCCTATTAGATGATGATGGATTTTTAGAACTTTATGTGACTTGTCTTCTCGCTCTATGTAACGTTCTTTCAAATCCTAGATCAAATTCAATTCACCAGAGTGAGAAGATCATTTCATTCACCGTAACTAACTAAATAAGAAAATAATTTAATCAAAATAGTAATAATAATAATAATAATAATAATAGTAATAATAATAATAATAATAATAATAGTAATAATAATAGTAATAATAATAATAATAATAATAATAATAATAATAATAATAATAATAATAATAATAATAATAATAATAATAATAATAACAAAAAAACAAAACAAAATAAACAAATTCAGAAAACCAAAGGATATTCATCCCCAGTAACGGCCCCAAAATTGGTAGCACATTATAACACTAGATAAAATAAACTAAACCTATAACTATAATAGTGGTGAGTTTAAGTGGATCCCACAGAGATTAAATCCAATTACTTTCTTAAATTCTACGTATATGTAAAACAAATGATTTAGTTTGATACAAATTAGAAAACAATGTAAAATTGATTATGTAAAAGCAACTTAAGCTAAACAACAACAAAGTGATAAAATTGATTACTGGGTTGAAATCTGATTGTTTACTTTAATCTCGAACTAAGCACAATTTCACATATGTCATTGAATTATCTTCTTCACACCTCTCTTTAAACTATTGATCATGAATTAACAACAAGCTCTATTAATCTTGATTTTTCCTTAGATTGTAGTTAATTAATAAGAGCTCGTTAATTAACCTAGAACAAGTTATCTAAGTTTATCTTGACAGTTGCAACACAATTGAGAAAAACAGACCAATCTAAGAAATAATCACACAAGCTCGGATCATTTAACTTATGTTATGTTATCCCTAATAATTTAACACCGTTAGTTTCCACATACAACCTTTAACACGACTATTATATATCGCATTCAAGTTCTAGCAGTGAGTTTTCACGAAAAACGATTCAATAAAGCATCAAAAGAATTTTTACACAATACCCAATCATTAATCTCAAGATAACGTAAACAGTTCGAAAAAAGGGAAAGAAAACGATACACAATGACATATGTTTAAATGTGCTCCTCGGAATGGTTTGCACCCCCAAACTAGGATTGGGACGTCTAGCCCTTCATCTTCTCCACATTCTCCAAACATTAGCCAAGAACACCTTTGTTTCCATGGAAAACTGAGGAGAAATGAAGAAAAACCATAGGCTTATCGCATCTATCCAGCCTTCTCCATTAATCTCCAATATTGCCCATATTACTTCCAATAATGCCCATATTATTATTGATAGCCATTCCATAAGTGAAGAGAATGAGGGTTATTGATTTCTGCCTACCAAAACACTCTCTCAGCCGTCCTAATCTTGTTTAGCTACCTTCCACTTGCTTATTCTAAAAAACTAAAGAGGATTAATCAAGAATTAGCTCTCACAATGCACTGTAGCCCTCATAAATTCTCGATTGTTGTCTCCTCTCTTTTACTCCCTCCGTTGCTGTCCATTTCTAGCTCCCACTCCTGTTATTTTATTCTTTAGTTGAAACCTTTTTAATCCCTCACATCTTACAAAAGCTAGGTTTTTCTCTTGAAATGGACATGTGTCTCTTTTTTATCTTCTAATGCACGTCATGACTGTAACATTTAAATTGTTATAGCCGTGATTAAATTATTATAGCTATGATCTCATGGCTATAACAATTTAATTGTTATAGTCGTGAAACAAATCTTTTTTTAAAGGGGGTTGATCATTTTTCTCCGAAAATCCCAGCTATTATACCATTCTTTTTATAATGAAAAGTAGGTTAAAATCATATAATAAATGGACAACTAGCTTAATTCTTTAGGTAGTGTAATTCATGTTACAACTATGTGTTGTTTAAATCAAAATTTTACAAATACTTCCATTTTTATGCTCTATCTTGTCTCTTTTTCTTTTAATATTTTTCTTCTCCTTGCTCCACGAAGACAATAGAGTATGAACATTGAAAAGATGGCTTAATACGTATGCTTTCGGTTGACTTTAGCTCCTTCACTTCCAAAATGTATCTAAAATCAAATATGAGCTAAAGTAAGTATCCTAAGCCTTTTAAGGCATTAATCACCAAGTGTAATAGATTAAATGTATTAACAATTAAGCACATATCAAGAATATAGAAGATAAGATAACTTAGGCAAGTCATACCTCAATAAAATTCACTAATAAGACTTGCTACCAAGTATTAAAGCCTCCCTCCACTAAAATACACTAATTCAAACTAGTATGAATTAAAAGAAATTCCATTAAATTTGGTTTTATTACGTGATTAGCCATAAAAATCAAATTGAGTACACTAGATAGGCTCAAAAGCATATAAAGTCTTAATCATATATATGTTCTTTACAGCAATGAAAGGGAAATAAGAGACTTCTTATTTTTCCATCACTCTTTTTCGAAGAAAATGTGGAAGTGAGTTCAAGTCACTTGTAAGCACTAATGCAATGAGGAAAGATAGGAGAATATAGTTAGATGGGCTTTCATAAGGAATTCCTTAACGGTAGATGACTATAACATCTTCAAGATATCTTTTCACATATGCGTTTATGCCCTATAAAGAGAAAGGAACCAAAGGTTATTAAAAAAACATGAAGATCAACATAGTTTTTCTTACTAAAATTGTAAGGATAAGGGAAAATATCAAACTTAGTCTAGATGGAGTAAAAATCACAAAGAATCTAGCTACAAGATGGGAAGTGGAAGTTAGAAGACAAAATCCACAACTTAGAAGAAGGACTCTTTGATCAAACAATTACAATTCGAGCTGATAACTAAACAATTTGGAATGGAACATTTGATAAGTATGCAAGAACTCAACAATTGCAAAAGATAGGAATAGATTAATTTTTTGTTCTCTCAATAATCATGAAATTTGAATCTCCTCTAGTATTGTGCTAATAGATGCAAGGTTATTGGAATGTTATCCTATAAAGTTTACAATATGAGATGGAATACTTTAGAGCTCCTATCTATTAGTTAGTTACTTTATTTAATGCTTTAGATCCTAGACTTTCAGATCCTAGTAGCTTTATTAATAGGATCATTCATGGTCCTTTTTTGTTAGGCAAATGTAACTATTTTTTCCTTTTGTAATACAAATTTCTTTAATTATATAAGAAACAATTACACTTTTGTAGATGTACGATGACATTTAGCATATACCACAAGCCTTTAAACTCTTAGATTTTCTTTATAAAGGGGTATAGTCTCTTATGGACTTACTATTAGTCAGCTTAGTGGTTAATAACACAAGATATATATATCTAAGCCTTTTGTTGAGTTTTAAAACTTAAACACATAATAATTCTTAAATAAAATCACTATTCAAACAAGATAATGTCAATATTATCTGCCTCTATCTTCAAGTTCAAATAATTCAATGTGACTGTTTCCTCATAAATTATCCATATACACATAAGTATTTAAAATTTTGGGTGAGGCACACTCATAGTTTTCTTATGAAATTAAACTTACCATAAACTTGAAAGTGATCTAATCTCCACTAATCTAATAGATATATAAAAGAAAAAAATCCAAAAGTCTTTGAGAGTATTGTAATTGTAACATCCTATTACTTAGGATAAGGTTAAAATAGTGTTTATAAGAGGTTACCAAGAAATTAGGAAGTATAATTCATGCTTATGCATAATGTGGCATACACATATACAAGAATATTGATTTTTGCACATTAATATGATTATACATGCATTCATTGACATTTTTCGGATCAAATTGATTTATGAATGGGAATCGTGAATTCTTATTGTCTTGAATATTAAATTGGAGCGTATTAAAATTGATTTGGAGACTATTAATATTATTTCAGAATTTTTGGTAAATTTTAGAGAATTTGTGAAAATTTGGGGTATTTTGGGCTAGGAAAAAATAAAATAAGTGACAAATGGAAGAGTTGCCATGTGACAAATGGAAGAGTGACATATGGCAGCATTGTATGTTGACACATGGACCATATGCAAGGGACATACGTATTCACGTGTGTTGATGGAAAAATAGAAGAAGAAGAAAACAATGGTAGGGCTTTCGGTTGTTCACCGAAAGTATGCATCATAAAATTCTCTTTTGTTTCAATGATCACCGAAACACTGTTTGTGATTTTTAAAGTAGTAGTATCCTTTGTAAAACAAACAGTTCGAACAAGCTTGTGTTTGTTTCCATTCAATCTTGTTGTTAACCATCGAAACCCTGTTCATCTCTAGAATCAAGTAAGTTGTGTTTTAGTTTTTTGGATATTATGTGGATGGTTTTGATGATCTTTTAGTGTTGGAAGTGAATGCATGCATGAAGGGTAGTTTCTGTGATAAGAAAAATGAATTATATGAAAATGATGTGAAATGGACATTGTGCAGAAATTGTTTCTAAGATTGTGAGAATTGAAGTTTAATGAGATTTAGACAAGTACAGAAAAACTAGAATGAGGTTCTGTGTTTTTGTTTGAGTGAGATTAGATCTTGATATAGTGCAGAAGACATGAAAATGCAGTAGTGAGAGAAATAGAACATAAAATGCGGTAGTGAGAGGAAGCAAAATATTATGAAATACGTATATGATTTCTGTTTTTCTTTTTTATGTTTATGATTAATCTTGAATTTTGAGATGTTTTGATAGTGAGCGGAATGTAAATGGGAGTAGATTATGTGAGAGAGCATAAGTTAGAAAGAAATGGTGTTTAGAAAAAAAATGGATTTAGTTGTAGAAGAGAGGAAGAAGAAGAGAAAAAGTGCTGCAAAATCTGGAAAATAATGAGTGCACAATTGTGCGCCTGAAGGTTTTCTGAAATTGAACATACTTCACTCTTTTTGTTATAACTTCTTCTCCTGACCTCCAAATGACATAAGGTTTGAACCAACGAATTCATAATACCTTTTTATTTATCTCCACAAAAATTTATAGCCATTTGAATAAATTGGAAGAAATTGATTGATGAGTTTAAGATGAAAATGTTGAGGTGTGCTGGAATATTATGAACTGGAATATTTTCATTGAACATGCTTCTGTATTTTGCTTATATCTTGATCTATAGATTTTCAAATGAGTTTATTCTTAATTCATATTAAACTAGAGACATATTTCTACAACTTCATTGAAGAAGTATAATTTTAATTCTGTCTCTAAGAATTTCAAAATCTGGCTTGAAATTGAGTCTTGGCTTAGGCTATAACACTACCTGAGACAGAAATCATGTCCTGCTGTTATGAAATAAAATGTATTGATGTAGGACGAATCAGACAAAGAGTTTTCACAAAAGATGCATCTTATTCTCCTAGCTTTCAATTGGTATAATTTTTGGATATTGTAATTGAGAGATATGAGCTGTACAATTTGGAAGCATGATCATGCACTAACCAAAATTTCAAAGGTACTCAGTCTATAGTTTTGTGAGCATAACTCATAGAATAATGAATCAAATTGTATGATCTTGGTATCATTAGAAAATTAAAACAATGAGGAACATTTGTCTAGAAGGAAGTGTGGCCAAATTACTCCATTTACCTAGTCTGAATACTCATGAAAGGTTGACCTGAAAGTTTGTTTTCAGAAAAAAAAAATCTAAAATGGTCAATGGGGTTATGATACTGTACTCCAATTGTTTTATTGAGGTGCAAACCCTAAGTACAGATTAAGTTATGTAATTTTTGATCTATGAATGATCATGTGCTGTGAAGGATGGAAAAATACCCCAGATTGTTATTGAACATAGATTAGACGAATTTTATATACATAGATGTGCATAAATGAATACTTATACCATTGTACAAAATTGTGATATGTGTAAATGTGTTTTGCATGAAATAGAGGAGCACTTAGAGCGCCATCATCCATACATTGCCGAAACTTCAAGGCAATAGCTTTCTGGAGCAATGGTGAGTAACCTAGATGGTCTCACTTAATATTTGTTTGCCATAGATTCTGTACTGAATATGGAATGAACTGTTTGTACTGATTCCGTACATGAAGGTCTAAAGATTTTGATTGATGAATGTGATATTGAAGTGTTCCTTGAATGTGAATTTGGTGAAATATGTGTTACTCAATATATTTTTTTAAATGTCAGACTAAGGCCTGATGATATATGTATATGGGACTAGAAATGTGATTGAATGGGAATGAGATTTAAAATGGGAGTGATTGAAAATATAATTGATTGAATATGAATGAGATGCATTTCATAGATGAATGCATGATCAGATAATGATAGTTGTGACATAAGTAGCCACCGAAAATGAGCTTAAAGCTCTGAAATATGGTATAGAGCCAAAGGCTCGATATATACACTGAGCCCTGTATCCGCAATAGGTAAGGGATAGTATCAATGAGCCCGGTATCCACAATGGATATGGGACAATTTAGGCACTCAGTCATAACAATGTAATAATTGAAAGTGGGTCACTTGAACATTACATATACAATTATTAAGTGTAATTGACTTATTGAATTGTAATATGAATATGTTCTTAAATGAGATTAGGATATATGCATTTTATGATATGTGGTGCAAATTGTTAAATGAAAATTTGTGAATTGTATGCTTATATGATTTGATATGTGGTATGAATTGGGTGAACCATCGAGGATGGTTACATCATTGAGTTTGGAAAACTCACCAAAATTAAAACGTTGATATTTTAGGTCCGAGAGAGGACGTTAGAGACAGACAGACTCTACGAGAAGACTAATTCTTGTATTTTTGTTAAGAAATGGCTCAAAGGTTGGTCAGCTGAGACTGAAGGATTTGTTAGTAGTTTATGTGCAATTCCTCTGTCAAGCAGTGTGTTATGTATAAGAATTTGACATTGTATATATGTGGATGGTTTTGTAAAGCTACAATGTAAGTTTGGTTTTTATGAAATGAAATGAGGAATGCAGTTGGTTTTAAAATTTAGTGACTTTTCTGTATAATAGTTGATGCTATGATTAATTTGGATATGTGTTTGGTCTAATATGCTATTATTATAGATTATATACTGGAATGTCTACAAGGTGTTTCGGTATGTAATTTATGGTAGTGGGGTGTTACAATAATGGGGTTAAAGACAAGAGTAGAAAAAAAAAGAAAGAAAATATGGAAAAACAAAACATTTATGATTAACAAAACATTTATAATTAGTAGAGCAAGTAAATTAAGAAATTGATAAACAATATCCACTAACTCCTCATATCTTGCAAATTCCACTTTTCATTCATTATTTTAAGTGCAAGAAATCCATGCCAATCAATTTTTAATATTTTATTCTTTATTTTAATGTTTTTATTTTTAATTAACATGAATATTCCCTTCTTTACATTGCCATCTGCCATCTCCCACAGATCACCAAATTCCACATAATTAATTCTTTTTATATCATATCTGACAATGTAAAATCACAAGCAAATGCTCTATTAATTACAAATTAGGGTGCAGTTGCTTGTTTTCTTTAGGATTAAGGTTCTTTTTGGAAAGGTTACAAAGAAAAAGGCTATAATTTTATATAAAGATTAAAGGGTTCATTAATGGTTCAATGTACGAAGGGTTGGCAATTTTGCTCTAGTGAACTCAAGTGATTTTATCATTTTAATGCTTATACATGTCTTACATGAAATCTTGTAAAGATGAAATTTAAGTTCTAGAAGTTCAATATCATAGAAGACATGCACCTTTGAAAGAGAAGATTTTGTATGCTAGCTAAATTTCTCACATGGTAAATCAAGTCAAATCAAAGCAACATCATCTAGTGAATTTAGTTTTCTAACATTCACATAGTCTAGTTTGCACAACAACTACGTAATCGTATTATACAATTAACCTTTATATAAGATCATAATTATAAACTAAAAAAAGTAACTAATAAGTTACTAAATATAAACCTAAAAAAGCTAAAAATAGAAAAATTTATCCCTAAAACACAAAAGTTAAAAATTTGGTAGTTATAACATAAAACTTAAAGAAAAGTCAAATTTTATAGAAATCCGCCCTAATACTTAAATATGAAATGGTCCTTAATGTTGAACAAACAAGATAGTGAAAGCAAGTATGAGAGAAAAATAAGCTAGATAGATATCCCCTAACTCTATTCGTAGTTGGTAAGGTAAAATAATAAAAATTCCATCCTACGAAAGAAATTAAACAAAAGTCAATATAAAAAAAAATAATTAACTAAAATAAAAGAAAGAACGGTTAAAACATTAGGCTGCCTCCAAAAAATGTTTCTTTGCAAGTATTTTAAAAGGAAGTATTTCGCTAGACTTCCTTCTTACTAGAGTGTTCAAGGCATGATAAAAAAACAGATTGTTGAGTAAAAATAATCTATTGTAGTTTGTACAAATGGTTTATATATATTGGAAAAAGGGAGACTTGTGATAAAAATAACAAGAATGCAAAGTTAGATAATTAAGGCTATCCTTTCATTTCATATTGGTTAAATCAATATCATAAGAATCATAAAGTTGCATATAAGGATATATGTATCCTTTAATTATGAAACTTATGAAACTTTTTACATTGAAGAATAACGAAATCAACCTTTTGGTAAAGGATGATAATGGTATTGAGTTGTTCAATTTTATACATGTGATAACAATTTATAAAATAATTAATACTTGTATTTCATCACATTTACTAATGATTTTACATGACAGAGCCATACATATTGAATGAAATGTTGATTTAAAATTTGAAAAGTTCAATATCTAAATAGAAATTAGGTATTTGATGAGATTAATATTATGAGTTTAAAATTTTTCAGTTATTTATAGAGAATAAAATTCTCTAGAGAATAACCCCATAGCTTAATTATATAACTATATGGTTTTAGGTAAGGAGAAAAATACAATATGAAATATTGTATGATGCAATATTCATTTCTTCTATATATATTTCTGGTATAATTACTTGTCTTCCTAATTTTGTTTAAATCAATTAACAAAATTTTATAATAGATTTGTGATGGTGAAACTTTAAGAGAGTCAAAGTTAATAATTTTAGGATGTGATGTTTAGTTGAAGCATATATTATCCAATTTGTTTAAATCTAAATTATATAATAGAAGGTTAAGACATATCCAAAAGGTTCGATATTATCCTATAAACCATATAAATAAAAATTTTTGTCTCAAATAATACTTATTAGGAGAATGGTTCCTAAGATAAGTTGTAAGAGTAAGATAATTTTAAAAAGATTCAAATCTCATGAAACAACATCTAATTGAAACTAGTGTCGTTTTTGATACGTTTATTGTATAATTAAAAGGTTACAATATGCTGAAATATTCACTTTTATATGAATTCAAAGAGTTTGTTTTAAAACTAACTATTAATTTATCATGTCTACAAGAAGGTTAGTGTTATGTTTCTCTCTGCTTCACCAACTCTCTCTGTTTCTCCTCTCGTCTTCCCTTCTTTCTCTCTATCTCTTCTCTTCTCGAATGAAGGTGTCTGTAGAGTGAATGAATGATTCATCCCCGCCACTCTCTATTCCTTTTTTATTTGTAGTATGACTTTAAGTTTAGGGTTTCAAGTCGTCACCCCTGCTCATGACACGTGATAAGTTGATGAATTAAAGAAAACAAATGGGTCACGGGGGGTGACAAGCTAAGTCACCCTGTGAGGGCACTTGTCATGGTGGTGAAAAGTTATGTCAACATCGTGACTAACACACGTAAATTTTGTATGAAAAGAGAAATAAAAGAAAAGAAGAAAATTGGTGACAAGTTATGTCAACACCGTGACTAAATTGTCACCAATTTTCTTCTTTTCTTTTATTTCTCTTTTCATGCAAAATTTACTTGACTTTTCCTTCAACCTTAATGCAAAATTCACAAAATAATCCAATTAACATTCATGCAATATTCACACCATTTCCACTCAATTTATCTCACATTTGGATTAAAAATGAAAGATTTGTAACCAAAATCAAGATATGAAGGCAATTAAAAGCAATAGAAACTAGACGCAACATAGACCTTTTTCTTTTGTGTAAATAAATCAACATTCATTGTATTATCAAGTCATGTTGCATAACTATTTTAAATGATAATTATTCCTTTTTTATGAAATGATGTTTTGAAAATATATAACTTTGGATATCAAAAGTGTTAGTCTTTAATGGCACACAAAAGGAGGTGAATTAGGTATTAATAAAATTTTTAAAAAATATTTAATGACTTATTGGGTCAATAAGCATGACTTTTAAAAGGTAAAAATATGATATAACATAATAAATTCAACAGAACATTTATGCAATAGTGTAAAAAGGGTCAGGGAAGAGAAACTTAAATTGATTTACAATAGCTCGATAATAACCCTTAACTAAATTCTTTTTCAAGACTCTTCTTATAATTCCATTATAACTCTTCTTTCAATGTGAAGAATAGACTATTTATGACCTTTACTTGGTAAAGAGAAATCTTTCTACAATCTCCCATCTAAGTGAAAATGAAATTAATGAAACTTAGAACACTCCAACTACAATATACAAGACCTCAAAATATCTCCCTTTATTTACTTTGATAATACCAAAAAGACTTATTTACATAAATATGAGACAATAAATGCTCAAAGGCTTGATAAGTATTTAGTCATAGATGTATAAGACACGTAAATTCTTTTTTATTCAAGAACTAATAAGAATATGTATTTATAAGATTTTCGAGTTCTGGTACATTAGTCGACCATTAGGTTATATTAGTCAACAAAAGTGCATTCAATGCATAATATTCACTAGTAATTATACATTGGGGGTTAACCAATAAGATATATTGGTTGACCAATGTGTCACCTAAAGGGACATCGATTGACCACACGACTATAACAATCAACCAATGTGTCAACAAACAATGTTGTTACATGTTTAACTTATATTGGTTAAGTAATCCCCCAACAACATCTCAATAGGAATCCAACTAAAATGCAGGGTAGGTTTAGAAGTATACAGCCTTACCTCTGCTAATAAAGAAGTTATTTTTGATAGACCTATAGGGAAAAAGATTTTTAAAAATGGTTGAAAGAAAATAATAGCCAAACACAAAAATAACCATATGAATAAAAATAATAAAAATAGAGATAGAGATAAAAATAAATAAATAAATAAACAAACAAACAAGTATATAAATTAAACAAGTAATTGAAAAATATGAAATAAATAAAAAATAACTAAAGTAACAATTGTTACATTAAAAAATGCTTAGGTCAATTAAAAGACATATGAATTTAAAAAAAGGTTCAAAAGCCCTATAAAAATAGAAAGAACTCTCTATATAGGGTCCTTTACTCATATCCTAAGTCGCCAAAGTTTTCTATTGAGGGTTAAGCCCTCAATAAGTTTTAGTAAGATCATATCATTCCTGATCACTTCCTTAAAATTCTTTTTAGATCTTCCTCTTCTTCTCTTATAGTTCCTAAGTACAACCTTCTTACATTTTCTCACTAAGGCATCACGATGTTTCCTGCTAATATGCCCGAACCACCTAATTCTTGTCTCTCTCATTTTATTATTAATGTTAGCCACCTCTAATTTGTTTCTTACCACTTCATTCTTGACCTTATCTCTTCTTGTAAGGTTGCACATTCAATGGATCATCCTCATCTCTGTCACCATTAACTTATAACTATATGCCTACTTGACGGACCAACACTCTACCTAAAGAGCATGGTCAGCCTAATCACTAAATGGAAAAATCAATACATCTCCTTAGACAATTAATGGAATATTATAAGGATAACAGCGGGACTTGCATATGGCTTTCATTTATTTAGAGAAGACTTATGACTCAAAATGCTCAATCCATATAAAAAACAATTTTAACAAAATATTATAGGTATAGACAGAGGGAACTGCATATGATTTTCATTAATTTTAAGAATACTTATGATTCAAAAATCCACAATCCACATAAAAACATAATTTTAACAACTTCAAATGATTAAGCATGATTCAAAATAGAGAGTGTTTGAAGGATCAAAAGGTTTTTTATTAAAAAACCTTTAATACTTGTTGATGAATAAAAAATTTCATTTAACGAAATAAAATGAAATGTCTTATGTATGGTGAGCCTTTACAAATCTCAAAATGACTAAATGAGATTATAATTAACATAACAAAATATAAAATGACCTTATTGTTCCTTATGGCCTGTTTGGTTGGATGTTAATTAATGGAACGGAAGGGAACGGAATAGAACAAAAGGGAACGGTTTATAATGGAATGGAATATAATATAGTGATACGTTATTTGGGAGGGATGGAAGGGTTCATAATGTAATGTAATGAAATGTTGTTTAGATGATGGATAGAATGTAATGTAATGTATAATAAATGACTATTATACTCCTTATATTAAAATGGTTATTGCAGAAAGTTCATTATTTTATTATTAATTATATATATTTTATTATTAATTATATAAAAATATTATTATTAATTATTTAATATATTATAATATATTATATTATATTATATTCTATATGATTTATATTTAAAAATAATTTATTTATATAGAAATATATACAAAAAATTAAAGAA
>JAOQMS010017816.1:0-15995 GCA_027563885.1 Erythroxylum longipes
ATTCCATAATTTAAATTAGGGATTATCAATTAGGGTTAAGAATTATAATTCGAGAGAGAGTAATTCACCCTAGGACCATCTTGGCCCATTAATTCGATAATTACACAATTGATTAGGTTTTCATTAATTTTGGATTAAAACCCCCTTTCTCTCACTTGATAGATTCTAGGTTGGTTTTGGGATTGGTTTATGTGACTTGTTATCTTGTTTAGATTTTTGCAATTCAATTCTTGAAATTAATTATTTGATTAGTTTATTTTCTGCACTAGTTATCTATTTTAAATTATTGTAGTTTAGTACAACCTTCTATTTTAGGACTAACTTAGCCCTCCTCGTGGGATCGATACTTTAGGTACTACGTGAATGACCCGTGCGCTTGCAGAAGTTACCAAGGTTAATAAATATTAAAACTTAGCGTGTGTAACCTTGCGAACAAGTTTTTAGCACCGTTGCTGGGGAAGCGATTAGTTTAGTTCTTTAGTCCAAGGTCGTTTGGTTTTTAAATTTTTTTATAAAAATAAATTTTGGTGCATAAAATAGAGACACATCAAGACTTCTTAGAGTGAGAATGAGATATCTGAAGAGTTGAATGCTAAGAAGAAATTAAAAGAACGATTATGGAGGATGTATGTTATAAAGAGCAAGGGACATTCGTGGAGTTCAATGAACCCGAATTGAGTTGGGGAAATCATCATTCTTATATGAAGCCATACACTCCGGGGTGGCAAAACCACCCTGATTTCTATTAGTCTAACAATGTAAGGAAGCATTTAGGACATCAAAACCTAGTTGAATTGCCATATGATGAATCTAGTTCATGGGATTCCAAGCTAAGAAGATCATGCATCTTCTATTCATAATCTAAAGGTTCGAATAGGCTAGCTTCCCACAGAATTTTGTAAGCAAAGTGTGGAAATCTGTCGCGCAGCTAAAAGTAAGTGCAATAGAGCCATGTTAGGCTATCACACTTAGGAATGGGGTGGATCTAGAAGAACCAGTGAGAAATCAAGTTAATCTTGACCTTATAGAAGACCAAGAACTCAAGAAAAATGATGAAGGAAAGGACGGAAACCACTCATACCATCTGCCAGATCTTAGTACACAATGTTTGAACGTCGAAAAATCTAGGATAAATGTCCATGAAAAGAACCCTACCCTTTGGATTGATGATGATGAAGATACATTCAACATGAACGATGTATTTAAGAATCCAAAGGTTAGTAGCTCATTCAGAATAATTGATGTGTTTGAATCTTCTGAAGAACAAGAGGACGAAGAACATATGACAACAAACATCGAGTTTGAAGAAAGTATGCAAGTCTCGGTTCCGGAAGTAGAAGAACCTGAGGAAATAAAGGTGATTTAGGAAGAAAAAGAGCAATTCACCTTCATACAGGACAAACTGTTGGATTCGATGAAAGATTCAGGGAGTGTCGTTATTTCCTATTTTATTGACAGTTTGTTAATGAGAAGGACATTGATGAAATTAATTGGTTTTCTCAACCTTATCAATATTGTCTTTCTAATCATATCGCAATTTGTAGCTTACTCACAGAATACAAAAATGATGTTGAGTGAGAAGGGTGGAAGCAATCCATTCATAATTGATCATAGCTGAGTTTTAAAGGATGAAGGTTAAGCTAATGACCATAAATTAGCACGTCTAGTAGTTAGATTTAAATTTTTGTGTAGTTAGGTTTGTTTTAAATTCTTAAATTAGTTTTGAATGATTTGGAACGATTTAGATTGCTAATTCTTTTGCTCTCTTGAATCACTTATAAGATAAGGAAACACTCTCGATGTCAAGAGAATTTGATCTCAACACTATCTCCATCACCACCTCTATCACCATAAACGGTTTCGTGTTCCAACCCTTTTCCTTTCATTTTTGTTAGTATTTTATTCTTAGGTTTTTCATATATTGTGTTTTATTTACCCCTGGTGTGTTTGTGTACCCTGCTCACATTGAGAACAATGTGTTGTTCAACTGTGGGGAGGGTTATGTGTTTTACTTTTGTATGTGATTTTGCATATTGTATGATAGTTATTAGGTTGCATAGTGTGAACTGTATAAATGTGTCAATGGATTAGATGGAGTGAAATTTTTAATTTTGAACATAGTCTATTAGGTGGTAAATAATTATTAGGTGGCAAAATTAGTGAATTAGAAGTCTTTAGATAAATATACAGCTTAATTAGGATTTAGTGTAAATTTAGCACCTTATAGGTTGTCACATTCATTCATAATTTGAGGCCTTTTAAATTAAGTAGCTTACCTAGTATTTTTTCATGAAAATGAGTAGCTTAAACAACAAGGTAGGTAATGATAATAAAAAAATTTGTTAATAAATCACTCATCCGCTGACCTTTTAGTCATGAATAGAGCTAGTAGCTAGTTGAAAACATGATAGTAGCTGAGTAACAGGATCAACACGCATCACAAATGTGTGCCTTTGCGTCAAAAGGCTATAATGACGTTTCAAGCAAGCTGTCTAATAAAAGGACTTAGTTGAGTAACTGGATCGACATTCATCACCAATGTTTACCTCCTAGTTAAAGACTAAGTTTGTGTTTAAAAAAAATGTGTTTGTAATAAAAAACCTACCGGACTTGTAATAAGCTTGAATTTTTATGAAAATGTACTTAGTTCAAAGCCCATAGACATAGATTTTGCAAGTTAATGATTAGATATAACTTGTCAAATTGTGTTCAAGATTAAATTTATTTCATGAAGTTGTAGCCATGATCTCATTTTTGCATTGTGTGTTTCGTGTTTGTTGTGTTTGTTATGTTTGTTGTTTTGTTTGCTTGAGGATAAGAAAACGTTTAAGTGTGGGGATGTTGATAGTTCTTATTTACATTGTGTTTTAGGGTTTAATTTGTTATGTATTTAGTATGAATTTGAGTGTTGAGTTTGTATTTAGGTTTTAATTGTGTTAGTTTGTGTTTTGAAGTGTTTGTATAGGTTAGTATGAGTCTTTGAGCTTAATTGTTATATTTTTGAGGTGCCTTGATGTGCTTGTTAGTGTTTCGGGATAAATGGCAAAGAACGGAGAAGTTGCGAAGAGTTTCAGGAAAAAAAAGATAGCCCACGATCGTGGCACAACAGGCCACGATCGTGATAGAAAGGGATGAGCCAGAGTAGCCAGGCCACGATCGTGCACTTTGGGCATAATCGTGAAAGAAAGCTTAGATCTAGGCCACGATCGTTGCACTCTATCCCACGATCGTGACAGAAATGCGTCGGGCTGAAGTAAAAACTTGAAATTTGCAAGATTTTTTAGACCGTTTTGACCTTAACTTTAACCTAGAGCATCCAAAGTATAAATACATCGTTATGAGACAGATGCAGTAGTTTTGGATAATCTAAAAAGGAGAGCCTTCACGTCAGCCAATTTTGGCAAAACCTAGAGAGAAATTGAGAGATTGAGGAAGGAGACAAAGGAACAGAAACATGGAGAAGAAGCTTGACGCAACGTACTTCCCAGAACAGGTGGTTTTCCACTGTTGCTGCCTTCACAATTCTGTTCCTGACATATTTTCCGATTATTTCAATTTTATTCATGTATAGAATTGAAATAGGTGTTGAGAATAAGTCATGTTAAATGTTCAATTTTTGTTTTATACTCACCTTTGGGATTTTGATTTTTGAGATTAATAAAGTTTGATTGATTGTGTTTTTTATTGATTTAATTGTGATTTAATTCTGCTTTTAATAACTTGGCAATAGATTGAGAGGGTGAACTGAGTGAAAATAATCAAATTTCACTAACAAAAGTTAGGTGATTTGATAGGTAAAGAATTGAATCAAACAAGTAAAATCGTGTAACGAGAAATCGAGCATAGGTTCTTGGTAGGTTATTAGACAGTTTAGAACTAATTTAGGTTTTGGATCAACTGTGAATCGAGAAATCACAATTTCGTAATTTAAATTAGGGATTATCAATTAGGGTTAAGTATTATAACTCGAGAGAGAGTAATTCATGCTAGGACTGTCTAGACCTATTAATTCGATAATTTCACAACTGACTAGGTTTTTGTTAATTTCGGATTAAAATCCCCTTTCTCTCACTTAATAGTTTTTAGGTTGGTTTTGGGATTGGTTTGTGTGACGTTATCTTGTTTAGATTTCTACAATTCAATTCTTGAAATTAATTATTTGATTGATTTATTTTCTACATTAGTTATCTATTTTAAATTATTGTAGTTTAGTACGACCTTAGATTTTAGTACTAGCTTAGCCCTCTTCATGGGATCGATACCTTAGGTACTACGTGAATGACTTGTGCGCTTGCAGAATTTACCAAGGTTAAAAAATATTAAAACTTAGCATATGTAACCTTGCTAACAATAGATAATGTCTCCATATTTTTATAGTAAAAATCACTGCAGCAAGCTCTAAATCATGTACCAGATAATTACTCTCGTGAGACCTTAATTGTCTCGATGCATAAGAAATCACCTTGCCATACTGCATCAATACACATCCCAATCCTTGATGCGAAACATCATTGTATACTTTATATCCTCTAGTTCCCGATGGAATAGTCAACACTAGTGTCATAGTCAACCGATATTTCAGTTCCTCAAAGATTTTCTAACATTCATCATTCCATCTTAAAACCACAATCTTCCTCAGAAGTTTAGTCAGAGGGGTTGAGATCAATGAGAACCCCTCGATAAACCTCTGGTAATATTTAACTAATCCTAGGAAACTCTAGATTTTAGACACGTTCTTCAGAGTTTCCCACTTCACAATGCCTTTATCTTCTTTGAATCCATTTGTATGCTTTGTCCAGTTACTATGTGACCTAGAAACACCAATTGATCCAACCAAAATTCACATCTACTAAATTTAGAATACAACTGTTTCTCCCTCATAATCTGTAGAATTACTCTCAAGTGCTTAGCATGCTCTTCTCTACTCTTCAAATACACTAAGATGTCATCAATAAACACTGTCATAAAACAATCCAGGTAGGGCTGAAACACCTTATTCATCAATGCCATAAATGCAGCTGGCGTATTAGTTAACGCAAACGACATTACTAAAAACTCAAAATATTTGTACCTGCTTCTGAACACATTTTTCGATACATCAGCCTCTGCTATCTTCAACTGATTGTACCTAGATCTCAAGCCCAACATAGTGAACATCTAAGATCCCTATAACTGATCAAAAAAATCATCTATTCTAGGTAATGGGTATTTGTTCTTCACTGTTACCCAATTCAGTTACTTATAATCGATGCATAGTCTCAGAGTTCCATCTTTCTTCTTCAAAAATAATACTAGAGCTCCTCATGGTGATACACTGGGTGTAATGAAACCCTTTTCCAACAACTCTTACAACTGATCCTTTAATTCCTTTAGTTTCACAGGTGTCATCCTATATGGAGGAATAGATATAGCAGCAGCACCTAAAACCAGATCGATCGTGAACTCTGTTTCCCTATTTTGAGGTAAACTAGATAACTCTGTGGGAAACACATCCAGGAATTACCTTACAACAGGAATGTCCTACATATTTTTCTCAATTTGAGTATCGATGACGTGGGCCAAATAAGCCTCACATCTCCCTTGCATCAACCTCAAAGCACTCATGAATGAGATCAGTTTGGTTGGCACTGCTTGACTAATACCTCTGAAAATTGTTTTCGGTTGATTAGGAGATTCTAATATTACCTCCTTTATGTAGCAGTTCATGATAGCCTATGAGTAGTGAGCCAATCCATGCCTAGAATAACATCTATTTCCTTTAACTGTAACACAATCAATTCTGCCTCCAATTCTGCCTGATCAATTCGAATCAAACACCTATTGCAGACTTCTCCTATTACTGTAGTACTACCTATTAGTGTACTCAACTCTAAACCATGTCTTAATAGCTCTCTATCATAATGCAACCTATGCCATATGCAGTGTGATAAAGGAATGTGTAGATCATAGATCTAATAATGAAAAAGCTTCATAAGTAAAAATAAGCAACACACCTGCATTGACATCTGGAGAATTCTGAGCCTCCTGTCTGGACATTATATACACTCAGGCCTAAGACTGCAGTTGATTGCTCCACACCTCATTCCTAACAGTAAGACTTCCAGAACTCATTCTGCCTCTACCACAACCTCTCTGTCCAGACCCACTAGCTCGGCTCTATTAGACAGTAGTTTCTGTTACCACTCCTCCTCTCCTTCCAAACCAATAGAACAATCCCTGATCTGATGTTCAAATGAGCCGCATCAAAGGCAAGCTCCAGATAGTTTCTAGCATTCACCACTATGCTTCTTCCCACAATTAGGTAACTGACCCAATACTGCACCTCTTCCACTACTCGACTATACAAGACTACCCCTTTATCTGAACCTCGATCATCTTTGTAACATCTCGTTTTTTAATACTAAGGGTTAGAACCCTAGAATATTGTACATGAGAGATAATATCGAGAAGTTAGAAAGTGCATTTCATGCTTATGCATAATATAGCATACACACACACTTGTGAATATTTATTTTTGCACACTTTAAAATGATTGAACATGCATTCATTTGACATTTTATGGGTATAATTGATTTATAAATGTGATTATGATGTGAATTGTGAAGTAATTGTCTTGAAAATTGATTAGTAAGTATAAGTGTTGATTTAGAATTTTTGATGAAATTTAGGAAATTTCTGAAAAATTCGAGTATTTTTGGACTAGAAAAAAATTACCAAGTGACAGGACAATTGATAAATGGTAGTAGAAATAATAGTCAAATGGTATTGTAAATTTTGATAAATGACTTTAAGAATTATTAACAAGTGTCATTGAAAAATGGGAGACAATTAGAGTAGAAATTAGAGTTAAATAAACTAGTTATTAAAAAGGGGCCCATTTGAAACCATGCGAGGAGGACATGTGACAAGTGACAAGTGTCATGCCACTTGCCACACACCTCACCCTTGTTATACTCACCCTTGCAAAACATTTTTGACTTGTTTCTCTTTTGGCTAAATATTTCATCTTCTTTGTGGCTTTCTTCTTCTTCTTCTCTTTTACGATTTTGTTTCACCAACCTTCATAAACATTACACCTTGCTTTCACCCTTCATTTTCTACCATCATTTTTTTGTCTCCTTCATTTCTCACTAAAGACCTAACCCTACCACCTTTGAATGATCATGCTCGTGTGAGAGAGGAAAGCTAGGGTTAAGTGATATCTTGAAGATTTTGAAGCTAAATCAAATAAGTTATACTTTGATCTTTATGGGTAGTCATAAATGAAACATTTATGATGAGTAATATAAGATTGATGATTTGATCATGAAATTTTGTCTGTGCTTTAATGTGGGTGTAATAATAAAGAGATTATGTTCTAAATTTTAGTGTGTAAATTTTGTTCTTGAGTTGCTTAATAAAAAGTATTTATGATGATAGATTTAGGGATGAATGATTATAAAAAGGAAGTTGAAATATGATGATGATGCGTGGATGAAGAAGTAAATAGGGTATATCTTGCTTTTGTATTATGATGAGTGATAATTTATGAGTTGTGCTGTAGGTGATTTTTAGATGATTAAAAATGAAAAGTGTGCTTAAAAGAGTGTTAAAAGTTGAAAAATGAAGAGATGAGATCATGTTCCATTTTTAGTGTGATAATGAAAGTAAGGAATTGATGAATGAATTTATATGTTGTGTTCTTGTCTTGAGAATATGAAAAATTTTGAATATAGGCCATATTATGGATGAATTAGATCGCAAACTTAAGGTGTAAGAAGGGTGTTGCAGTAATATTCTTGAAATGAGAATTAGGTATAAAATGAAAGATGATAAAGGAGTTAAATGGGTGTTGAAACATTGATGAATATAAGGACATATTGATGTCTTGTTTTTGTGGTTACGATTAATGACCTTGTGTGACTTGTTTTGTGAATGTTTTACATTGGTAATTGAGGTAGAAATGAAGAGGTTATGAATTCAAAATGATGAGTTTTGAAAATGAATTGTTTGATGCATTATGAATGAGATATATTATGGAAAGAGATAGGATTTCATGAATGATGAGATTAAGTTAGAGATGGTGAATCAAATGAGTAGAGGTTCGAGAGTTTAATGTAATCAATATGGTAGTTGAATTATTATGAAATGTTGTAATAGAAGAGGAGAATTCTAGAAAATTTGGAGTGAAATTGATGTCAGAAGATGTGTTAAATTCTTGTGGATGAAGGAAGAAAGTGTAAGGCACGATCGTGGCCCTCACCCACGATCGTGACCTGACAAAAATAAGTTTTTGTCACAATCGTGGCCCTTACCCCATGATCGTGGCCTGGCTAGAAAATGTTTCTGTCATGATCGTAGTAGGACCACCACGGTCCTGGCCAAGCCCAGAAGTTTCTGTCACGATCTTGGTAGGGACACAACGATCGTAGGTAAACTTATGGAGAAAAAAAGTTATTTTTTGAGTGATGTTTGAACCAACTAATGCTAGGGTGCTTCTATATGATGTATTTAGGGTTGAATGAAATCTTAAATGAACCTAGTTGATGATGAATGAGATGATTAAAGTGAGTAAAGTGTATTAGGTATTAAAGAATGATTGAAAGATGATGTTAATTGATTATGAGATGTGTATTAAGGAAAAATACTCGGGATTATCATTGAACATGCATTAAATATAACATATATACATGTGCATAAGATTGAATATTCATATGAATGTGCAAATTAGTGGTGTGTAATGTGTATGTTTGTATGATATAAAAGAGCAATTAAAGCAACCATAACCAGACATTGCCAGGACATTGAGACAATAAGTTATTTGGAGCAAACTGTGAGTAACTTAGATGGTCTCACATGATTAATTGTTTGTTTTAAATTATGTATTGAATTATTATGATAATTGTGAATGTGTTGATTCCAAACATTAAATGCCTGAGGCATTTGATGCATGTAAAACATATTGGAAGTGCTCATTGAATTTGAATTTGACTGAATACATGTGATGCATTTCATTACATGAATGCATGATAGCATAAAGGCAGTTGTGACTGGAGTCACCATAGAAAAAGAGCTTAAAGCTCAAAATATGGTAAGAGCCTCTATCTCACTATGTATAATGAGCCATGTCCCCAATGAATAAGGGACAGTTATTACTGAGCCTGGTATCAACAATGGATACAGGACAGTGAAAAAGGCACTCAGTCATAATAACGTAATAATTGAATGTGAGTCTCATGAGCATTGCATATATATTTAATATGTATGTTTTTAATGATTTCAATGTATTGTTGAATTGTGTTGAACGAAAAATGTGAAAATTGCGAACAAAGTATTTTTTGACACTACCTGATGATAAATGAAAGGATGTGAATCATGTGACTATATGAATTGTTGTGTTATGTGATATAGGTGAACCATCGAGGATGGTTAACTCACCGAGTTCACAAAACTCAACAAAATTGCAACGTTGGCTTTTCAGGGTTGAGAGAGGCGATTTAACTTCTAAGATAACTTAGAAGAGATCTAGTACTGTTTTGGGATATAAGAAATAGCTCAAAGGTCGGTCAGTTAGGATTGAAGGATTTAGATAAAATTTCTGTATAGTTTCTCTTGTATGTAGCACATTTTGTAAATAGAACTGTAAATTTTGATTATCTTTTGATAATGTACATATAGGGATGATGTATGTAATGCTACATTGTATATCACGTTTTGTGAAATGAAAATAAGGAATTAGGTTTTTAAAATTTATGATGTTTGTGTTTTAAATTATGATGCCATAAGATAAGTGAAAGTGATATATTTAGCGCACTGCTTACATTGGGTATGTGCTCGAACATCTAATAGATGTACGAGCATGTGTCATATGGGAGTGGGATGCTACAATCTTGATTGAGCCGGTGTTTGAAAAGATTGATTCTGACGCTTGCTAAACCTCCTGCTAGAACCACCCTAAGATTCACTAGGCCTCTCCAGTCTGGACTCTAATAGATATCCTGACTTACTATCATTCAACAAATGCTCAATTCGGATTGAGGCAACCCATAGCTTCGTAAAATTAACCAGATTAGAAATGAATAACCTCGTCCGAATCTCCATGTTCAGCCCGTCTTCGAATCTCCTACACTTGTCTTCCTTTATAGGAATCAAAGAAGTAACATATGCCATCAGTTCGTTGAATTTTATCTCATACTCTGCAATAGATAAATTGCCCTGCTTCAAACCTAGAAATTCCTTCATCTTTCTGTCTAGGTAGATTTTGGGCATGTAATTCTCCTTTAAGACTCACAGAAAGTCTTCCCACCTCAAGTTACAAGGCCTGGTCGTATTGCCTGGAACAGTCTTCCATAATTGGTATGCTGGCCCTTGCAATAAGGAAACTGCATACTCAAACTTTTCGTCCAGCTTACAGTCCATCTGGTTAAAGATTCTCTCCATTCTCTCTAGCCATCCCTCGGCTTCTGCAGGGTCTGTACTTTTATAAAAGTCCACAGCCCCCTGCTTTCACAATTTGTCGTACCACTTTTCCCTTTTCTCGGGATTTCTCAGAGGCATCCTCTCAGGTCGAGATGCTAAAGACTCTCTACTGGCTCCTACTGCTTCTAGGTTGTTTATGTCAGCTAACCTTCCAACTTGATCACCTATGGTGGATGACCTATAATAGACAATAACTTTGATTACTACTTGCATTTCTTATAATATTTCATGTCTAATGTTCTTATATGCTCCTATGAATGCCAAACCATGCTCTGATACTAAGCGTTATGGCACCACACTCCTATCGGACACATGCCCATACATTCATCAGACATTTAGGCATATACCCGATAGAAGCGGTGTGCTAGCTATATCACTTTTACTCATCTTATGGCATCATAATTTAAAACATAAATATCACAATTTCTAAAACCTAAATTTTCTTATTCCATTTCATAAAACAGAACATACATTGTAGTATTACAACATTACCCATGTATATACAATATCAAAGACCTATCAGAGTCTAAAACTCTGTTTACAAAATATGCCACATACATAAGGAATTATGTGAAAAATTTTATCTAAATCCTTTAATCCCAGCTGACCAAATTTTGAGCAATTTCTTCTATCCCAATAGTAGTACTAGATCTCTTCTAGGTTGTCTTAGAAGCCAAATCGCCTCACTCTCAAACCTGAAAAGTTAACGTTGCATTTTTAGTGAGTTTTGCGAACTCGGTGAGTTAACTATCCTTGATGGTACACTCATATCACATAATACAACAATTCGTATAATCACATCATTTCATTTATAATCATGTAGCATCACAAAATACTTTGTTCACAATTTTCACATTTCTCATTCATCACAATTCAACAATACATTGCAATCATTCCAAACCTACATATCAATGCAATACTCATAAGACTCACATTTGTTTATTACGTTGTTATGACCAAGTGCCTTTTTCACTGTCCTGTATCTATTGTAGATACTGGGCTCATTAATAACTGTTCCATATCCATTGGGGATATATGGCTCATTATACATAGTGAGCCAAAGGCTCTTAACACATTATGAGATTTAAGCTCTTTTTCATTGGTGACTCCGGTCACAACTGCCTTTATGTTATCATGCATTCATGTAATGAAATGCATCCCATGTATTCAGTCAATCAATTGTGCTCAATCTTATAAATTCATGTTCACGTCCACAGTCTTATTCACATTTACCATCGGATCCTAGTCCGACATTCAACATTTAAGTTGAGAATCACTTATTTAGTCAAATTCACATTCAATGAGCACTTCCAATATGTTTTTCATGCATCAACCGCCTCAAACATTTAATGTGTGGAATCAACACATTCAAATCGCATAATAATTCAATTCAAAATCTAAACAAACAATAAATCATTGTGAGACTATCTAGGTTACTCACAGTCTACTCCAAATTGCTTATTGCCTCGATGTCCCGGGAATTTCTGGATGTGGTGGCTCTAATTGCTCTTCTATATCATGCAAACACACACATTTACACATTACTAATTTACACATTCGCATGAATACGCAATCATATGCACATGTATATGTGTTATGTATAATGCGTGCTCAATAACAATCCTGGGTATATTTTCTTAATTCACATTTCAAGATCATTCAAAATTCAAAGCTCAAGTATATCTAAATTGAACTTAGGTTAACACCTCAATTGTTCAAGATTATTCTAAATTCATTGTTCAATCATTTAATAAGGTTATTCTAGCATATCTAAGATAAAAAAATATTCAATTTATCATTCATATTAATAATACACAACATTCATCTTCTTTGGATCACATTAGCCTTCAGAGGTTTACTTTCATTTCCATGACATCTCAAAATTTCAAATTTGAACATTTGAACATAACAATTCATTCTTAAGTTCTATCCTTACCCTAAACATGACACTCATTTTATCACTCAATCAAGCATCATTCTAGGCTCAATTCAAGCTTCAGTCAACCCTAAATGCATCACATGAAAGTACCTAACCATTTGTTGTTACAAACCACACATAAAAGAAGCATACTTTATGTTTAACCAATTCCCACGATCGTGAACAACTTCCCACGATCGTGGGATTTATTGGTAGAGAGTTTCTGCCTTCGTTAGGCATTCCATAGGGTGTTTCCATCCTAAAAATCCCCTCCATTTTCTCCAATTTTCTTACTCTTTCAACTCTTCCAAGAGACATCCAACACCTTATCTACTTAGTCTAAAATTTCTAGCTTAATTCATCATCATATGCTTAGTCTAACATTTCTAGCTTAATTCGTCATCATTCCCCCTTCATTCATAACTCCATTTTAGTTCAATAACATCCATACACAAATCAAAATCTATTATTGATCATGAACACCAAAAACAGAACATATTTATGTACACATTCATCTTCAATTTTCTGCACATATTCAACTTCATTTTTCACCTTCATTTTATCCTTAACTATCACCTTAATTCATCTCATTTTAAGACACTACTTTATCTTTTTCTTTAACCTCAAGATCATTCCAGTTCATCCATAAAACAATTACCTAAAAATTCATATGATTAAGCATTGAAAACAAAATATGAGTATGTCATATTTTCATGAAATTTCCCCTCCTTTTACATCATCATCATGATATTTTTATCTCAAAATCTTCTCTACAACAACGTATGAAAGGTTAATCATCTTATATGCAAAATCAAAACATTTATTTTCTCATTTCATCACTCACGATTCACGTATATAAACCTCATTATTTCATGAACATTTAACCTATAACTATCATCAAAACTTCTTTCATTCCACAAAACATGAAGAGTAATGATTTATACTTACTTGTTTAGCTTTAATGTCTTCAAATCTCTTTTAACCCTAGTTTATGTGGTAGGGTTAGGTCATTAGTGACAAATATGAAGAAGACAAGAAAATGATAATAGCAATTGAAAGGTGAGAACAAGGTTCACTTTGATGAAGGCAAGAAGAGAGGATCATTGATGAAGAAGATGAAGAAGAGAGATTTATGAAGAGATGATAGCAAATAATAAGGTGAAAGACAAATTAAAATAAGAATGGTCTTTCACTTAGGAGAAAATTATGGGTTAAGACATGGTGTGGCAATTGACACTTGTCACTTGCTACATGTCCAATTTCTATAAATCTCCATTTGGTCCTCTTATTTAACTAATCCATTTAACTCTAATTGTCTCCCAAATTTTCTATGACATTTGTCATTAAATCCTAACATCACATATCAATTATTTCAATTATCAATCATCACTTATTTTTACTACCATAAATCAATTGTCCTGTCACTTGGCATTTTTTCTAGTCCCAAAAATACTCAAAAATTCATAAGTATCCTAATTTTTCCCAAAAATTCTAAATCAATAATTAATATCACCAAATAAAATTTTCAAGACATATAAACCACAATTCATATCAAAATCACATTTATAAATCAATTATACCTGGAAAGTGTCAATGAATTCATGTACAATCATTTTAATGTATAAAAAAATTAATATTCACATATGTGTGTATTCTATATTATGTATGAGCATGAAATGCATTTTTCTAATTTTTCATTGCTATTTCTCTCATATATAGTATTATAGGGTTCTAACCCTTAACATGAGATAGCAGGATGTTACAGCAAAATGGAATATGGAGAGGCTTCTTCAAAAGATATGCATTTATTGTCTTTAAATGACAAAAAGAAAAAAGCAAAAAGAAAGAAAGAAGATGATAATCGTAAAAATGGAATTGAAAGTAGAAAGAAGATGATAATCGTAAAAATGGAATTGAAAGCAGTCTTCTTTATAATTCTCACCATTTTTTTCTCCTCATCTTTCTAATCTTCTTCCTCTTCATTCTCTTTCACATTTTTTGCTCTCCATAGAGTGAAGAAGAGAGTAGCACTCTTGTCTTTGTTTTAGCCATTTCCAGATCAAAGAGTTTCATTCGGTTAGTTTCTTTGATCTCTGTGTGGATATCGTTAGAGACGCTCTATTTTGGATGTTGTGGTTTGCGATAACCCAACGAGTAGAAGATCAAAGAACGAAGGAGACTACACGCAAGTACATGGTTATTATATGAATGATTGATTTGTGTAAATGCCATAAATTCCTATATATATGTGTGTTATGAACATGTATGTGAATTGGGAATTTTCAGCTAGGTTTAATGGTTTTTCCTTGTATAAGCATATAGATCCTGGAGTTCGGGAAAGCCCCTGAACAAAATTTTTTATTTTCCACACCATGTGTATATGATGCACGCACTGGGATTTTCCTACAGTGGTATCAGAGCAAGGTTAGACCCTGTATAAAGGAGAAACCATAACGTGTGTGATGCTGCCGATTGGTTGTGACAGATGTGCATTCTGATTGTGTTGAATTCGAAATCAGTATAGAGATTTTTTTTCTAAAATTGTCTTACCTAGATTTGCTCATGATATGTTTCTGAATATATATGGGAAAGAAAAAAATTTATCAATGTGATTTGATAAGTTTTTACTAATTAATTCCTTACTGTTTTGGTTTCTGTGTTTATGCACATTACATGAATAGGCACGCTTGAAAATTAGAGAATAAATTCTATAAATTTTTTTTTGGGATTTTCTTTCACCACCCTCTTTCTCAGATGTTTATAAATATCTATAAAGATGGAAAATTGTTTTCGAGGTGATTGAATATTTATTTGAGAATTTCTTGTGTGCTGTTGGGAATGTCTGTGTTGAGGAACACAAATTCTGGATTGGCTTGGTTGCCAAGGTTGGTTAAGTTTCTCTTGGAAATAAATTATACAAAATTTCATGGAACATGTTATAGCCTCTGTAATTTTCTCAGCATTTATTGAAATTGTTTCAATGATTTTTTCAAGCAAAAGTCAGATCTGGACATTTTTTAGAAAACTATTGGACCTGATTTGTTTAAAGTGGTGATTGTGTGTTTATTGTTTTCAATGCCTCAAATCATTTTTTATGTGATAAAAAATATGTTACTTTGATGTTGTATTCACCAAATTGATTTGCTTGAATTTGGGTTTCAAAAATTTTCAGATGACAAATATGTCATGTTAGCATCTTGTTGGTATATTCAGTTGTCTTGATTATTTTAGCCCTCACAAGTTACTTGACAAGTGCCAAAGTAGTTTTGATGAAGTGGAGATTACTTAGAGATACTTAGGGTGATAGTTTACCGTTCTCAAATTATTTGGAAATCGAAGAGATCAATATTGTATTAATCTATTTTGAGTATTTCATGTCTAGTATGACTAGATATAGCAAGCATGATACAATTAAAGTATTTCATTGGTACATCAGAGTAGAAGGTGTTACACTTGGTATATTGGTATTGAAAACCTACGGATTGAGAAATTAGGCGATGCCAACATTAGAAAGTAATTTAGTTCAAGAGTTGAATCGAACGTCAAATCTTTAGATGCATAACACGTCACAACCTATACAAGAAAACCTTGTGAGATGGTTACATTAAAGAATGCATGC
>JAOQMS010017866.1:0-41966 GCA_027563885.1 Erythroxylum longipes
CTTGATCAAGTTATGCCATTGAAACATGTCATGACATTTTGTTTGAATGAAAAGATAGAAAAGCATGAAAGTATGAGAATATGATCAAATGAACTTTGATTCTTTTTGGGCAAGAGAGGAACGTTTCGTTAGTCACGTGCACGTCGACATATAGACTTCTCCCAGTTGCCCGCTTGATGCTACGAGATCCTGAGAAATCGGACTCGTTTTGTTCACGGTATAAACTTCAGTTTATCTGTTTCGTTCCATGAAACTCTCGAGCCAATTGTTTGTGCATTGCATAATTGAGCTGTCAAGTATAATGCATTTTGATATGTTAGGATGGAATGCAAATTTGAGTGTGATGCTTGATGTTGAATTACATCTGACATGTTCTATGTAATGATATTTTAATCTATGAATATATGAATGTACATATATTTCTTTTGATTGTGTAGCTCGTTGCCAATGGCTATAAATATATTAGCTACTGAGCTGTGTAGCTCACCCCACAATTCCCTTCTCAGGTGCAGAAAGAGAAGATTAGCAATCCTTGCAAGGCATTGGAACTCCAAGATAGTTAGAGATTTTTGTAATTACGTTAGTTAGGAACTTTTGTATTTTGGAATCATTTTAAGCATAAGCATTCAATTGTATCATGTGTACTTTTGTATTTTGAAATGAGTTTGTATAAACTTTATTTTGGGTTCATTAATGAAATAAGAGTGGATTTTTGTGAAATCTTTAAATTTGATTGGTTGATGTTCGATTGCTATGGGCACGCCACCCTTATAGGATGACGGGCTTCGTTTTGTCTCCGAATGCGATCGTTGGGCTCCGGAAATGGGGTTCAACAAACAGGTCATCTCACTCCTGTGGATCTTCAAAACTGCATTAGATCTTGTACCCCTAGGAACCATTGTGTGTACAGATATGGGTTCTTGTTCTTGTACAGGTACAGTACAAAGACCTAGATCTACCGAATTTCACTGTATGAGTAACGGATACCTAACAATTGTAGTATCCATCCTATTATCATCCTAAGGGTCAAGAGGCCCACCATCCTCATAGACATAGTATTCCAGAAACTTAGCTGTTAGTGATTCCACTATTCTATTCCTGTCTTCCAGACAGTAGAATCTGTAGCCTTTAGAGTGGTTAGGATATCTTACTAAATAGCAATGAACATAATGAGTACGCAATTTCTCTTTATAAGGATTATACCACCTCAGTAGGGCAGCCCCACACACGAATGTGTGTAAGACTGGTTTTCACACTTCTAGATATTCAGGTAGATTAGTGTTGTTCTGCATTGACTTTTTCAAGTCCTTTAAGGTGCGATTATGCCTTTCGACAACACACCATTTTGCACAAGATTGCCCGATATAGTGAATCAAGTCACTATACCAACCGATTTCTTATATCTGGCAAACGGATCTTTTCAAGTCCTGAATCACCATGTTTGTCATGATATTCTCCTCCATGGTCAGACCTGACATTCTAAATGACAGTTCCCAATTAGTTCTCAACCTTCAGTCTTTAAGCAAGAACACATAACTATAGTGGGAATATTCATAACAAATGTCAGAATACTTTTGAAATTGCACAATGCAATTGTATAAGGTCTTCTGATATCCTCATGTATCAGACTCAACAAGTCAGAAGTATAATTTGACCCTAGTATCCTTATTGTCAACTCACCCCTGTAATTGTCAACACATGTTCCCATACCATCATAATCTAGAATTGAGAGAAAGCTTTCCTTAATCAATCTCTCAACCCTAGCTTCGAAAATGTGGCTTAAACTTTTATACCATACCATTTATGACTTTTCATTCATCAGGGTCCTTTATTTCATGACTTGTTCAGCAAGATACGAAGAAGCTTATATCTAACTCGGGGTAAGACACACTTTATACAAACCATATGATAAGAAAGCTGTACCATTATGTTTTGCATCAAATACAACTATAAAATAGAAGTACCAAACACAAAACTTCAACTTCCTTTGTCCAAAATTGATCCAAAGATCATATATAAAATGCGTCATGTAAAACCTAAATGAACCTTGCTACAAGATTCAGTACATATATCCCCTATAGATATTACTTCCTTCTAGGCCTTATACTCCTGGTTTCTTTACGTCTCTAGGACCTTCACTAGTACTGGATTGACCAGCATCAATATGTGGAGAAGATTCAGTCTATCTACCTTTAATCTTAGTGTGCTTCATCTTTGCCTTCCATTTAGTTGCTTTAAGGGTTATAAGAGTAACCAACTTGAGTTTCTCCCTCTCAACAACGCAATGGAAAATCAAAGGATTGAAGTCCCATTCCTTATCCAGCAATTAATATGTCTTCACCAGAATATTGAACTCTAAAAGGAGTGTATTCAGAGTCTGGTGAATTATGGAGACATCAGGAAGAGGAATGTCTAACATCTTCGGTCTCCTGTGAAGATGAATCATTCTTGACATGTACTCCTCACTCCCCTTTTTCCCCCATATACTTTATGGAGAATAATTCTTCATTCAAAGCCCTTGTCTCAATACTATATGAGACTTTGCTATATCTGTGTCCGGAAGTTCACTAAGCAGATGGTTGGGTACGGATCTTTTAATGGTCATCAGACTTAATCTGTCAAACCGATCCTAGCCTTTAAAGGGCTGCTTTATGAGCTTTCGAGCTCGTGGATGTAGGTGGAGATGACACCTTTGTCTGTATAGTCATATCAATCCCAGCTATTTCCATAGCATTCAATACATCCTCTGTCTATTTCTGTATTGAAACCGGTCAGGGTTTCAATAGTGACACTGATTTTATTGACCGAAAAGGTGACTCTTTAGTAACTTTGATTAGATCAGCACATATGCAGGATAATAGCGATACTGAAAGCCATTAAACAGTATCTTTCCTGAAAATCCTGTCACACATATTATAAAACACCTGTGAGCTGAATACATAATATAAGCAACCAGACCTCCATACATAAAAGCTATTAGAGTACAAACCATCAGCTCTCATGACACCACCACCTGTGGGCAAATAGATCATTTAAGCAACGACTTTCCTCTATCAAATGCTTTTATGCACATTTCAAAATCTCATTTAAGGCCAATACCTGTGGGCATAATAACCAAACATGAGACCAGAGACATCCCCTAACGTGCATGCAAAACTATTCAGAATACTGACTCGAAAGGCCACTGTGGTGACTACATTCTTATCAGCACCCAAAAAGTCCACAAACACAAGGGATACAACTATATGTTATCCTCACATTCTTTATGGGCATATGGTATGTGACAATGTAACTTTAATAAATGTAAAACCCGAATGCACAGTCTCACTGTCACACACCTATGCTGAAGACATTCTCAAAAAACTTCATTTAAGACCTTCGTAAAAGAAAAATCTCAGTAGAGTGATTATCATGCCTTACTGGATATCGAACTAATCACCCGAGACATGAGAACCTCATGTATCTCCCTTATAGCAAGTTCGTTGCATGAAAATTTACTTAAAAATGGCTTCAGAATGTCTCATTTCCTTTTCCAATTGACTATCATGCTTTCCCAAACCCTATATATGAGACCGGAGACACGACAATTTGAGGTATCTCCCTCATATGATGTGTGAAGCCTGAAAATTCACGTGAAATTAGATTCGGAATACCTTAATTCCTTTTTCTAGAGTTAAACTTTAATGTATTACTTACGTAATAAATTCAGAAAAATGGGAAAAATCACTTTATAAATTTCCCGGACCTGAAAACTGACCCAAAACACCTCGGGGCACCCTTACGAGAAATTTGAAAATTTTTATGTGTTTTTTAAAGGGTTACTGTAGATGACATTCGTACGTTGACGTCAGCATGACATCAGTGTACTGACGTCGTGCCCACGTCAGCCGTGCGTCGGCGTGATTGGCCCGTGCTGGTCACTCACTCCCGCCGACGCGCCAGGGACGCGTCTCCACCGATGTTGGCACATGTGATGCATGAGCCTGACACGCGCCCTGGCCGTATGTGGCCACGTGTTGGCGCTTGTGATGCACGCGCCAGACACTGCCACGAGCCCGTGGCACTGTTCACTGACGGTGACGCTTAGCTTGCCAGAAAAAGGTGATTTTCAGCGAGATTCGGGCCATTTTTAAGACTTCTCGGGCTCATTTTCAAACCGTTTCTCAAGGCTATACACATGTATACTACTTGCATGCAATAAAAGCAAGAAAAAACCGAGAAACAGAAGAGAAATTTTCCGAAAACCTTATGGAGAGAAAAACCAAAAAATCTTCGTTTTTAACTACCGATCACGTCATCTCTCTGATACTACGTGTAGAACGTGACGGGTCCTTAGTCACGTGCCTTGGATCGAACGTGAAAGGGCCAAAAACGGAAAAATGCGAAAATACCTGATTTTCGGTTCTGAAACTTCAATCTAGCTTTCCGAAGCCGAATCGAGCCCGAATCCACTGCCGCTTTCACGGGAATTGCTCTCTGGAACACGGGCTAGGCCTTTCTACAGTTTTCTCAAAACACGAGCTCTTCTAACGGGTTAGAGATTCCTTATGCTTGTGATTGATATCAGCAACTGTAGGAGACCACAACCTATATATATAGCTTTCATATCGGGCTTCCCCATTACAAAGCCGATATGGACCAGGTCCACAATAAAAAAGATCAATTTTTTACCCAGACTTCGACCCATTAATTTAGATCATTTATTGGGTCACTTTATTATCTTTATCTGGATTAAATTACGCAACTTAACCGATAATTTATTTAAAAACTAAATTACAATTAATAACTGTCTATTGAATGGGAAATTGATAAAATTCCCCTTAGGCGTAAAAATGTCTAACATAATATACATTCAAAAAGGTAAGGTGTAAGTTTATGAGTTGAGATTTGCCTGCTTGAGATAGAATCTGAGAGCTCCAACTATTTATTCTTTTCTAAATCTTATCCACGAGTGGTTTAAAATCAACAAATAAAACCTTGGTTGAGGATATTGGGACTCCTAGATATATGACTCGGAGCTGAACCAATTTGAATCCTATGATTAAAAAAAAAAAAAAGGCATGCCACCACACCTATCTTTGTTTTACTTGTAGAATAACTTTAATTCACTAATGAGGGGTGATATGGAGTTACCATCTGCTTTAGAGAAATGAAAACATCACCAGCAAAGTTCAAGCTACACATCTAGAATGAAACTTGAAAGAGCTACTCCTTGCCACATGTCTTCTCTAAGATTCTACAGAATACTTCCATCGCTAAAGAGAGCAGATAAAGGGATATAGGATTCCTTTGTCCGAGGCCTCGAGAGCCTTGGATCAAGCTAGGAGGTTCACCATTTATCAGTGCATTATATGAGACAGTTGAAAAACATTCTTCAACCCAAAAGACCCTTAAGTGTGTTAAGTATGAAGATCCAATCCGTTGTTTCATATACCTTCTGGAAATCAATTTTCGAAGCACATCTTTTCCTGACGTAATGTTTGAATGTTGCGACCAGGTGCTACGGTTTTTTGTTATGCGTAAATGAGTTGAACGACCACTTTAAATATACGAGTTAGTTTGCAGCAATTACATGTGTTGTTGCAGTCCGACTGTACGGGGACAATCGAAACATATTTACCAACTAGTTAGAGTGGTATTCCCTGCCCAATTCTTTTACTCGATTTGGATTCAAATCATATATCTCACATAATTCATAAACTTTCCTACTTGTCATTTACACTTTTTATTTTTTATTTTTAAATTCATTAAAAAATTATTAGATCTTATACTTTATTAAATTTTATTTGTTTTTATAATTTATAAAAGTCATAAAATGAAATTTTATTTTTTAATAAATTTCTATTATTACTATTTCATTATTGGTTAGACAAATACAATTTAAATTATGATAATAATACTAAAATTTATAATATTTAATAAATCAAAGATAAATATGTTGTTTTATTTTATTTTAAAATTTTTAACATTTAAAATTATTTAAAAATAATCAAAATTGATAATTATTTTAATAATAAGCATTAAATAATTTAATGAAAAATATAAAATTGTTTTAGTTTTTTTTTTAAATTTATGATACAGGATAATAACCTTCTATACAATTTTACAAAAATTTCATCTGTTTGAAAAGTTTTGTACAAATGCCTTATATTCTATGAAAATTTGGAATCACTTCTCATTACTTAATATTTTCGGGCGCGTAATAGGATAATACTTCAATAGACAATTACATCGCACAAGGATAATTTGGAATTAAAAAATTATAAGAGTGATATATATATATATATATATATATAAATGATTTGACACAAAGCTATAAACAAATTTTTAATATGAAACGTTAATTCATTTTATCAATTATTTCTAATATATTATTTTACAATAATTATTAATATATTTAATTTAACATGACAGTAAATTAATTTATCATTTTTATTTATAATTTTATAGAAGTAATTAATGATAATTTGATTGACTTTTAATTTTAATAAAATAAAATTTTAAGGCTTATATCTTATATTTAGCTTAAATATTTAACCTAAACATTTTCCTATTTTGTAACGAGTTATGTAATTAATTAATTTACTTGCTTCTTTCTTTTTTATGTATTATTTACTTATTTTATTTTTATTTTTACTTTTAAATTTGATTTATATCTGTAGTAATATTGGTTTTATTACTTATATATATTGTTTTTATTTATACATATTTAGTAATTATTAATTATTTTAGTATGTATATATAATTTTACGCAAGATTATTAAAAACAGTTTTTTTTAGGGGTAAGAGTATATGTTTCTGAATTTTTCTAAGCATGAACAAAAGTTTAGCTAAATTATTATTGTTATTGTCGTTGTTTCAACGGCATACTTTGAATTAAAACGAGCGACGCTTGCTAGTGACTTCCCTTCCCTCTTATACGTTGCCTGCGGTTACTCTCTTTGTAGGTAGAGATAGATAAAAAAATACAAAAATTCAGTGCTTAGTAGTGTTTGGTTACTGATATTGTCCATTTTTGTTTCGTCTTCCGTTCATAAAAATACAATTTTTTGTTTCTTCCAAAACTGTAACATAACTTTCTTGTGTTTGTCACAAAAATAAAACACGCCCGACTGTTAGACAAAAATACTACTATATTATTACTATAAATAGGAAAAAAGATATTCTTAATAAAATATAAGATTTGAACTTATCTTTAACCTATTATGTAATTAATTCTATGAATGCTTAGATGTTTTATATAATTATTATGTACTAGAATTTTTAACTTGTAAGATTTTTTATTCAATAACTTATTACATTAAATTTTTAGGTTTCTCGTTTTAGTAAATATTTAAGTTCTTCATTTTATTTCATCTTAATTGAAAAAAATACAAATATAATTATAAAAATATTGATACAATTATAAAAATATTTACGTAATTCATTTTATTGTTAATTTATACAAAATTTTTACTATTCAATAATTCATTTTATTAGATTTTTAGGATTTTTATTTTTTTAATTCCTTATTTATAGATACAATTAAAAAATAATAATACAAATCATTCGATTTAAAATAATCAACGAATTACATATTTTCAATCATATTATACTGTAAGAATATTTTGATCATTAATACTATTTTTTATATTCTGTCAACTATAACAAAATACATTTCTATCCTTAAAATATACTATTTTATCTATTTTATCATTACAATTAAATATTTCATTATCTTTAATTTTTTTAATTATATCTCTAAATTTTTATTTTATTTTGTCTTCGTATATAAATCACACTAGCCATACGCGACAGAGTAAACAGAGAAGAAGAGAACGGAAGATACGTTGCCCTCTATGTATGTGTGAGAGCGGGTTTTAACTTTTAAAGCCCCGAGAGAAGTCGCTGTGGACTGTGAGCCTTCAACCCTTGTCAGAACTGCAGTCTACGTTACCGGCGTCTTTCACGGACCTATGTATGAAAGAGAAACACAAAAACACAAAGCCTCCGTACAAATGGCTGTGAGACAAACACAGAAACAGTAATTAGTTTCTCTGACCATTTATAGCTTTAGATTTTTTTTTTACTTCTTCTCGTTTTCTCTTCATTTTTTCATCTTTCGTACTAAAGACACTGTTTCTCTACCTCCCTCTCTCTTCCTCTTCTCTTCTTCCCGGGTTCTGTTCTCTTCTTCAAGCTTGTAGGTGCTGGTCCGTTCATGGAGACTAGTAAGGCTTCTACTCCATGGTATGAATGTGTTCTCCTTCATGCTTTCTCATTTGGGTATATCTTAGTTTCTTTCTTCAACACAAGAGGCTTCGCCTTTCATTTTCCATTTTTACCTTTTCATGTAGATTTTGATGCATGTTCATTCATCTCTTTCATTGCATCTTTTTCCTTTCGTTGTGTTTACATTTACGTGGCCATTTTGGTTAAATTTAAATTGTGCGTATAAATGTTGATTGATTGTTAGTTTCTCGCATTTGTTCTCTCTTCGGCAAATTTTTTTTTCATTTGTGAGTACAATTTTGGTAGGATGTCCCCGATGCAAATGATAAAAATTCTTTCTTTTCCTTCTCCATGATATTTTTCTATCTTTTCAGGCATTTTCTTGTGGTATTGTCTTCGTTTTCTTTTCTTTTTCTGGCCTTCTCTCATTGTCCAGCCCGTTTGTCAGCAAAGCTTTCAGATTTTGTACGTCATTTGATAAGTATAAAGTTGCCACCTTTTGACGTCTGATTTTTTGTCTGGTTTATTCTGATCATGAATTTTGGTGCTGTTTGAAGACGGGAATTTTTGAGGCTTTGAGACCATTCCTTTTCTGGCTCTAAACTTTTTAACTTCTCATCTTTAATTCAAATTTTGATTTAGTATTTAGCATTTTCTTCTAGATATGGCAATTTCTTTTGTTGATAGGGTAATTTGACTATGTTATCTCAGATGGATAATAGTGCGGCTGTTGAGTAGCTTGGAGGGTGCGATTGCTTATGCTGCTTCAAATTCCGAGAAAACTCAGTTGGAACCATTCTTACATACGGGACAGTGAATTCTCGGGAATTAGGAGCACTAGCTAGTGGTTTAGCCAGCAGACTAACGGCCTTATAGTTGGGAATAGGAACCTTTGTTTGTCTCAGAATATGTATGCCAAAATAATCTTGAATCAGACTTCGATTCGCACACACTGATTTCTGATCATAAAATACGCATCAATATGCCACGCACTTCCATATTTTATGCAAACTGTTCTCTTATCCAGGGATGATGACAACTTACTGTCCGAGGGAAAACAAGAAGCGAAAGTTTCAATCAAGCAGAAGAAACAATGTCCGAAGTTTTCTTCCTCTGCTTCTGCCTATGGTATTCATGTTGATGTTGATCTTTATATATGACATTAATGTGCTGTGTATGCATGCATGGACTTAGATCATTTTACTGTAAAATTTTTTGTAGATCTGAGAAATTTGGATTTAGAGAAGGAGAAACAAGATGGATCATCTCCCAGGGGAGTTATAGAAGCCTGCCTAAAAAACCCGAGATCAGACTCAGTTTCAATTGAGAACAACATCAAAGAATCAGTTCATCATTCAAATTCAAGCACACATTCTAACTGGACTAAATTCTTTAAATTATGGAAAAGGAAATCAATAAAACGATTAGCCTCCTTTGCTCCTGTCCCTTTGCCAAGCATGTCAAAGCGAAAAAGCAGTAGCACAAGGGAAAATCCAGTACTGAGAGAATTTTACCAATTCAAGTCTTCATTGGAAAGTTTCTCCTTTGCTGAGCTCGAAGTTGCAACCAACAAATTCAGCCATGGTGTGTCAATTGTCTAAAAACTCATCTCTACTATTCTAGAATTTGTGTATTTGTACTCTGATGCTGCAATCACTCCTCTTGTGGATGATTGATTATTGATTAATATGGTGCTTCGTTCATTGATTGATTTACTTGCAGAAAATATAATTGGCAGGGGTGGTTGTGCTGAGGTTTACAAGGGTCACTTGGGAGGTGGAAAGCTGGTAGCAATTAAGCGATTGACAAAAGGTGCTGCAGATGAAATGACAGCAGGCTTTCTATCTGAGTTGGGCATCATGGCTCATGTTGATCATCCTAATACAGCTAAGCTGCTTGGGTTCTGCATTGATGGAGGGATGTACCTTATTTTTGAGTTGTCTCCACTTGGGAATCTAAGAACTGTTCTTCATGGTTTGTTCCTGGTTTGTCTTGTTTTCAACTTGAAATGTGAATATTATTTAAATCGGCGGTGACTTGGTTTTGTTGTTAACATTGTTAGGTTCAGAAATCCAACTTGGTTGGAGTAAGAGGTATAAAATTGCACTGGGGATAGCCGATGGACTTCTATATCTTCATTGGCATTGTCCGAAGCGAATCATTCATAGAGATATGAAGGCTGATAATATTCTATTAACAGAGGATTTTGAGCCTCAGGTATCTTTCAACTTGTACTCGGGAACATTAAACATTAAAAGCATAAACAATAGTGGAAAACTTTTCTTCTGTAGCTTTTGCGCAAATTCTAAGTATGCAAGCTCTGATGTCCAGTCACTTCATTGTGAACTTGACATGTGAAACTTCTGTTCTCCATAGTTATTAGGAAAATTTATAACCCCTCATATTTTAGTACAACTAACATGCCATAAAGCAACCAGTGATCATGCTGCTTGGCTCATGCAAGAAACAATATAACTATGATGTTTGTCTTTCCTATTCCTGGAATATGCCACTTTATGAACTTTGTTTGAGTATAGTTCCAAATTACTAGAAGCATACATCAGTTTCTCTAATAGAGCAATGTAAAGTTTCATAAATGTTCCAAGCATATTTATTCTGAAATAGCAACTCCTTCAATATGCAGTGTGTAGATTCTGGAACCATCAGTCTAACAGCTTAGGGAAAAACCTGGGCCTGATTATGTCATGGATAGGCAATTGATATTATGATGTGACCATTTTGTCATTTAGGCTTTGAAATTATGAAGTTTAAAGTCCATAAACAGTTGCATTGTATGGTAGCATATACATAAATTTCCTCCTCATGGAAGTAGTATTCAGAATATTAAAAAGTTTAATAACTGATTACATGTGTTTCATCAGGGAAGGAAAAAAGGTGAAAACATTGGTTGATGTGGAGTGTATTCTTGTACGTCTTTGACGTGAAAGATTTGTCATGTTTATTACTTGACTATTGAAGAGCGTAAAACAAAATTTTGGAGCTCAATAGTTTCTGGATTCAGCTTGGTAGTAGATCATATACTTTATAAACAAGGCTAGTCTTTTTCCTTGTAACATAGGAGTTGCTAAGGGTGAAATTTGAGAAAAATAGCCTACTGTATGGGAAATTACTTCAGGAAGTTATGAATGGCAATGGAACTATACGGATCTTAGTTGTGGTTTTAGTCATTGTGTGACGCAATCTGGAGCCACAGTATAAGCCTTGTGATAGGTACAGTTCCAAGGACAGAGCAGAAAACACTTGGCTTTGTGACGCTTCACAATCTTTAGTTGTGACAAATGCTAGTTTCGTTCTTTTTGTTAAGATTATTAATTATCAAGAACTCAACATGTGCTCCTTACTTTATCTTTCTCCTTCGATTTTTAAGTGAAAATAAAAATTATGCGTCAATTGCCTGGTTTGAACATTGTATTGTATCACTTGTTGACCTGTTTTCCTTCATTACTGCCTGTTTGTATCGGTTTGTATGAAAGCAACTTGTTCGAATTGTTCTCGTTTATGAGTTTCATTACTTGGACTTAAATGCTAGTAGCAATTCATTCCTTGTGCTATTGACCATTAGATGGCTCGTGTACGTTTAAGGAGTCTTCCAGTCATTGATTCACTTCTAATTACATTCAGATTTGTGATTTTGGGCTTGCAAAATGGCTTCCTAGACAGTGGACTCACCACAATGTATCAAAATTTGAGGGTACATTTGGGTTTGTAGTCTTCAAACTTGTCAGCTTAAAGTTAAAATGTAGCTCATGACTTTTAACTTTTAGATGGTTTTTACATTTGCAGCTATTTTGCACCCGAATACTTCATGCATGGAATAGTTGATGAGAAAACAGACGTATATTCATTTGGAGTTATACTTTTGGAACTCATAACTGGACATCCAGCTGTGGATCACTTGCATCAAAGTGTGGTGATATGGGTAACTTCACTTTTTTCACACATTCAATGTGTCATCATGAAGGATATGCAAATAGCTAGCCATGGCCATGAATTTAATCTTTATTATCTTCTGTTTCTCATTTTCAGGCTAAGCCTTTGCTTGATGACAATAATATTAAAGAGCTTGTCGATCCTTCTCTTGGTGATAACTATGATCCCGAAGAAATTGATCGAGTGGTTTTGACAGCATCATTGTGTGTTGAACAGTCACCTATCTTACGTCCTCGAATGAATCAGGTGAGCAGATGACATTACCTACAACTTTACTACTCACCAGTAAACAAATGCTACATTCAAGTCTATTTCAAGACGTGATGGGAACCCTAAGGAAAGGATGGTATTAGATAGAAATTGGTATAGTTAATATGGCCATGTCCATTTTGATATTATTCCTATAAGGTAATGACTTTATGGCATTATGATATGCTGAGTATAGGATAATGAGTGGAGGGTATGTTTTCTGAAAGGATTCAGAAGCATAATTTAGTCTCAAATTTTGACTTACAGGCTATGTTTCTCTACCAATTATATTCAACAAAGGACCATACAGTATGAGAAAATTCCTTAATTTTCTCTAATTTGGCTCGCTGCATTTAGCATTAGAGCGAGCCAGAGCTTGCTTGCTCCTTAATGAGTCTGTTTCTTCTTCCTTTTTTTTTTGGTGGTTGGCTTTATGCGAGTGGATTATGCTCTTCAACATATTAATCCGTTTGACCTCTTCTTTTAGCTGATGAGGAGATTATTCGCCGTTGTTCCTTAGATAATTTACCAGTGCACTTAGTGTAGTAGCTATATTCAGACATGGAAGAGATACTAAGATGCAGACACAGAATGGGAAGTTTAAAAGATGGTATTTTGCAGGTGGTGATACTGCTAAGAGGGGATGAGTGTGCTGCTGAGTGTGCAAAACAATGTCAAAGGCGGGCCTTTCAAAGAACTTACTCAGAAGAGCTCTTGGACGTGCAAGAGTACAACTCAACTAGGTACCTAAATGATATCAATCGACTGAAGGAGATTGCTTTGGAAACCTGAAAGAAAGTACAGTAGCTTCAATAGCTTCCTGTAGGCTTTTGCAGTTTAAAGAAATATAAACTTCAAATTCTATGTAAAACGGAAGCATCAAGTTTGTGCTTCCAAGAGTGCATAGGCAAGGAAGTAGTTGATGTATGTATGGCAGGTTTCAACTTTTGGTACAACTCAATTTCTGTGTAATTAATATATTTTTTGAAAACCAAAATGGTCATAGGGCTCGTCTGCTGCTACGGTATCTTATTTGAAGATATTCCCTTGTTTACTTGTCAAGTGGATCCCATTGTTGAAGTCATGCATCCCTTAGGTCTTAATTCTTGAATTGTTTGGTGCCTCTTAGTTTCTAATAAATTACAATTATTCTTGGTGTCGTTTTAGTTACTCTGAGATTAAATGACTATAAGTTAGTAAATATGTATAGGGATATTAAATGGGGAAACGAAAAACGTCTTGATTGTTGCACAAATTAAACGGAACAGTGAAAAAATAGGACTACCGAATTCGTTTTTCCAGAGTTAAATATTTTATTATTTAGATAAGAAATGCTTTAACTTCTGTGGCCTATGCAATGAATCTCTTCAATTTAATTAATTAATATTTGCTCTCACAAACTCAAATTCAATTAAAAATAAAAAATAAGCTAAGTACCATTTGGGTTAAATAATAGCTAAATGATACATATTTAAGAGGCGGTTGGTTCGCATGGAGAATGGTAATAGGAATGAGAATAAATATAACGAGGAATGAAATTAATATTATCATTATAATTATGATCATTGATTAAGAGGAATGAATGGTTACCATTATCATTGACAGTGGTTGGTTTGTAAAAAATATTGATAAATAAAATTTTATTACATATTAATTATTTAATTAATTATATTGTAGTTAATTAATTACAACATGTTGTTTAATTAAAATATTGTAATTAATTTTAATTAATTATATTATAATTAACTAATTAGTTATATTATAATTAATTAATTATTATATTTTAATTTATTATATTATAATTAATATTTAATTAATGAATGAATTATATTTTAATTATTTATATTGTAGTTAATTAATTATTAATAATATTTTAATTAATTATATTGTAATTAATTAGTTAATTATAATATTTTAATTAATGAATAATTATATTTTAATTACTTATATTGTAACTAATTAATTATATTTTAATCAATTAAATATAATATTTTAATTAATTATATTGTAGTTTATTGTTTTTTAATTAATTAATTAAATTGTAACTAATTAATTAATGTAATTAATTAATGAATGAATTATATTTAAATTAATTATATTGTAATTAATTAATTACAATATTTTAATTAATTAATAATTATATTTTTATTAGTTATATTTTAATTAATTATAACAAGCATACCTTTACATAACAACGATACCCATTTCTCTAGATTAGGAGAAGAATGAGATATTAGCTAAAAATTGGTAATCAAAGTAATAATTCTATAATTATACTCTTTTATCAAACTTAATCTTTCATTCTATACTCATTCATCTTTTTTCATTCCCACAAAATAAACACCCCCTTAATTATTCAATGAATGGATGCTTACGTAACAAGATATCAATTTGAACCGTACTTGACCGGGATGGCTTAGGTTCTTTGAAGATTTCAAAATTATTTAGGCCTTGTTAGCTTAATCAATTCATCTAGCATGTGAAAATATATAGCAATTCCATTCTACGAAAGGACAACTCACCCTTGCAATTTTGAATATCCAAAGTCTCCATGTGATCGGGTCTAACAGATTTCAAACACTTTTTTTTTTTCCCCTCATCTCATTCGCTCATTTTCCTCTACACGAAAACACAATACAAAAGCAAAGAACCGTCTTTCTCTCTAGTGGTCAAAGCACCACCAAACACCAACCATCTTCCCCATTTCTCACCGGAAACTCGCCGATTATCTCATCATTAACAACTTTATTCTTCATGATATCGGCGATCGCTGGTGGTCGACACTTGTAAAGTTTCTCTTGTGACTGCCGTTCTTGCTTATTTTGTAAATTCATTTGATTGATTATGAAGAGTAGCGGCAACAATAATAGTAACAACATAAACGGAAAGAGCAACGCTAATGGTATTGTTCCAAATTCTTTGAAATTCATTTCCTCTTGTATTAAAACCGCCTCCTTCGGTGTACGCTCCGCCAAATCTTCTGTTGCTGCCTCAATCTCCGGCGACAACTTCGATCACAAAGACCAGGTTAGAGCTCTTCTTAATTTTTTTTTCAGTTGAATTTTTTATTTGGATATTTTAGAATTTTTGTGTTTCTCTTTTAGTTTTTAATTCTGGTCAGTTGCTGAGCAAGTTAAAATTTAGGTGGCATCATTTCAAGTTGGGGCATTAAGGTACTTGTTATTGTCAATAATTTAGCTTCATTTTCTGAATTCTGGACTTCTTTTTGTTTTCTAGTTTGGGTTAGTTAATGACATGATTGAAACTGAAACGGAGAGTTTTTTAATTTAGATGCTTGATGTTGTTTATTTGATTAAAGGCGGAAAACTACTTAGGTTGGTTAGTATCTTGGCATTGTTAATTTGCTATAAGTGCGGGATTATAATTCCATTCTTTGTTAAGCAAGAACATGATTTTTGGGTTTATTTTCTCTTTTTCAAATTTAAGAGGTATTTTCAAATTTGAGAGGTGCCAATAAGGTTGCACCACCATTTTAATTCTTACAGTCATCCAAATTTTGTTTCTGCTAACTATTGGAGCATCCATCATGGAGCTGATGTGGAAGATCTACTTCTAATTAACATTTGAAGGTGTCCGCCAATTGTTTTTATTCCTTAGAATTATTTATGATGAGTCTATTTGGATTCATTTTAGGAAGCATCTTTATTTTGCTGCTTTGGTTTCCATCGTGTAAACTTAACATATGTTGTTTTGATGGAGCAGCTACTGTGGGCTTCCTTTGACAAACTAGAGCTTCTTCCTTCATTCTTCAGACATGTTCTCTTGCTTGGTTACTCCAATGGCTTTCAAGTTATTGACGTCCAAGATGCCTCTAATGTTACTGAACTTGTTTCAAGGCGTGATGTTCCAGTTACATTCTTACAGATGCAGCCTCTCCCTGCAAAGTGTGAGGGTTGTGAAGGGTTCAGAGCATCACATCCTATTCTTGTGGTTGTTACTTGTGATGAACCGCAGAGGACAAGTCCAACACTTGGTGGGAAAGATGGTTTCCCTAGGAATGGCTATAATGAATCTCAAGCAGGAATTCTTGCGATCACTCCTACTATTGTTAGATTTTACTCACTAAGATCTCACAATTATGTTCATGTCCTTAGATTCCGTTCACCTGTGTACATGGTAAGATGCAGTCCACAAATAGTGGCCATCGGCCTTGCGACACAGGTAAAGCAGTCTCAGTTTTTATATCTGCAAAATCATCCATATATATAGAAGGTGTTATTTCAAAATTTATGCTGTCTAAGCTTGTCCGGTGTCATCTGATTTTGCCGGCAGATATATTGTTTTGATGCCTTGACCCTGGAGAATAAGTTAAGTGTTCTCACTTATCCTGTCCCTCAGTTGGGAAGTCAAGGAAAGGTTGGAGTCAACTTGGGCTATGGCCCAATGGCTGTAGGCCCCAGATGGCTGGCTTATGCTTCAGACAATCCGATAGTTCCGAGTACAGGACGCTTAAGTCCTCAAAATCTTACTCCTCTTGGTGTCAGTCCATCAACTCCACCAGGCAGTGGTAACCTGATGGCTCGATATGCCATGGAATCCAGTAAGCAGTTAGCTACTGGGTTAATCAACTTGGGAGACATGGGGTTCAAGACTTTGTCTAGATACTATCAAGATTTAATGCCTGATGGTTTTGGTTCTCCTACATCTTTGAGTTCAGGCTGGAAAGTTGGTCGGAGTGCAACACATTCAACTGAATCAGATACTGCTGGAATGGTTGGTTTGAAAAACATGCAACCTAGACTTTTAGTTGTAGCTTAAAGTTTGCATGGCAATAAAATGGAATTTAATCACTCATGCTGGCTTATTTTACACATTTTTAACCGTTCTCATTTGATCACAACAGTGGGGGGAGCAAGTCAAAATAGAAAAACTCACATTGTGTTTTGGGGATAATCAGGCCATTCTTCATTAAATCTTTTAGTTAAACTTGTTTCCTGAGCAATTTTTTTCAGATTCTTGTGGCATTAGTCCAGCTACAATATTTATCATCTAATTCCCTTTAGTCATGGTTAAGTTCAGGAATATTTTGCATCTTACCTGCTGCAGGTTGTTGTGAGAGATTTTGTTTCCAGAGCTGTTGTATCACAATTTAGAGCGCATAGTAGTCCCATTTCTGCTCTATGTTTTGATCCAAGTGGTACTCTTCTGGTTACCGCTTCAATTCATGGCCACAGTATAAATATTTTTCGGATTATGTTGTCAAAATGCCCAAGTGGATCGGGAAATGAGAGTTATGATTGGAATGCCTCTCATGTGCACCTGTACAAGCTCCATCGTGGAATTACATCAGCTGTATGTATTTCCCCTGTTTTTAGGGTTAATTTTTTTCTCATGCTTATGAAGATAGTTTATTATCTCTGTTTGTTGCAGGTAATACAAGACATTTGCTTTAGTCATTATAGTCAGTGGATTGCCATTGTTTCATCCAGGGGCACTTGTCATATTTTTGCCCTATCCCCCTTTGGAGGTGGGAACATTCTTCAAATACAGAATTCCCATACAGATGGGCCAATCTTTGCACCAGTTTTATCTTTACCATGGTGGTCTACTCCATCATTCCTGGCAAACCAACAATCTCTTTCTTCGTCACCTCCTTCACCTGTCACCCTCTCTGTGGTGAGCAGAATCAAAAATAATAACTCCAGTTGGCTCAACACTGTTAGCAATGCTGCATCGTCTGCAGCAGGAAAACTTTCAGTTCCATCTGGGGCTATAGCTGCCATTTTCCATAGTTGTGTACCTCATGATTTGAATCCTACTAATTCAAAAAGAATTAATTCTTTGGAGCATCTCTTGGTTTACTCTCCTTCTGGTCATGTTGTTCAATACAAATTGATGTCATCGTTGGGGGTTGAGTCTAGTGAAGCTGCTTCGGCAACTGAGCCAGGCTCATCTATTCACAGACAAGATGAGGAGTTACGAGTGAATGTTGAATATGTGCAATGGTGGGATGTCTGCCGAAGGGAGCATTGGCCAGAAAGGGAAGAATGCATTTCTGGGGTTACTCTTGGTAGACAGGAAAGTTTTGACACAGCAATGTACACATCTGACTGTGAAGATAATGATATTCAACAAGTGAAGTTGTTAAAGTCTAGTGAACCATCTCACTTTTATCTATCCAATGCAGAAGTGCAGATGAGTTCCTGGAGGATGCCAATTTGGCAGAAACAAAAGGTATGTGTGATGATACAGTTGCATGATACTTCTCTTCATCTTGTGTCAATCTTGCTTATGTTGGTAACTTTCTATGTAGATGTACTTTTATGAGATGAGTCCTTCTGGGGCTAGTGATCGGACTGTTACTGAAGATCTTTCTGGCGGAGAGATTGAAATAGAGAAGGTTCATGTTCAAGAGATTGAAATTAGGAGGAAGGATTTATTACCAGTTTTTGACCATTCTCATAGGGCTCCTTCCAATTGGATTGATAGGTACTTTCACATTATATGATCTTACTGGCCATGTAAGCAATTGTTTGAAAGTAGATATCTTCAAACATCACTTTCTTGTTAATCCTGTAGAAGGTCTGAAAGATATTAGGATATTCCTGGAAATGAGTAGCATAGTATAGAAGATTTTTAGAATTTGTTTATTTGGTATTTGATTTTGTGTTCCTGGTTATTAAACAAATTGCTTGCTCAAATGGATATGACTGAATATCCTGCAGATCTCATGAAACATGAACTTATTTTTGTTTATACAGGAGCATTGCTGGGGAAAGAAATTCAAGGTCATCTTCTGGGTCTCTTGGAGTTAAGAAGTCAGAAAGTGCAGCAATTTCTGACTCCAAACTGATCTCTCAGCGTTCTATCGCAAGCACAGGTAGTGATATCAACTTTGGTACTATGATCCGTTTTTCAAATTTACTCAAGTCATATTACTCTTGGCTTTTTTACAGGATTGCAACCAGAGTTCTGTCAACCCTTTATCCAATCTAGTAATCATAATTTTGGGGAAGGAGCAAGCTCCATCTTGGCATTGCCCATCCTGAATCAGAGCTCTGCAAGCAAACATGTTGGTCCTATTTCTTTTAAACAATCTCACATGGATGTTTCTCCTGTTGAGGATAGCAATTTCTTGAACAGTTACACAAGATCTTTAACCAATGATGCACATTTTGCCGGAAGAACAAGTGAAGAAGTTCTCTTGTTAGACAGTGGGGTGACTAGTGAAGCATCAAATGCAAGTTCCAATTGCTCTGATATGAGTATGAACATTATAGATGAGGGACCAGTAAACGAGTCAACTGATTTTGAACAGTATTTCCAAAAGAGTTGTAAACCGTTTGCCTTGAACAAAAGTCATGAATCAATAGAAGGTAGCCCTTGTGATGTTGATAAATCAGAGGAAGACGGTGACAATGATGACATGCTTGGAGGTGTTTTTGCTTTCTCTGAGGAAGGTAAAGTTTGAAAGTATTACAAAAGCGCTTTTTAGTTTTTTATTCTAGGAAAGGTTGATGGACTGTAATTTAACTATTTCATGAACTCCATTCTTCCTATGAGAACATAGTAGGTTTGGCTGCTTTTCATTCTTTTCCAATAATAAGAAGACTTGTAGGGAAAGGGTCTAACAGAAGTTAAGTTGAAGCATGTGGAGTAAATTAGAGCAATTTTTGGTTTGAGTTTTGGTACACCAACTTTAGAAAGGTTTATATGGAAGATCTGTCAACTTTGCATGACTTTCAAAAATTAAGTTCATAGTTCTATTTTATTGGTAGTTATCTGTGTGATTTATATATACGACTCTGGCATGTCTGAAATGTTATTCTCATGTCATTTTTTGATCATCCATTTCATTGCATGCAACATTTATCTAATTTTTTTTAGTGAATTATGCACCAAATTACAGAACTTGTTAATCTCACTAATATTTTATCAGCAAGCAAGCATATTGATTTGTTTTTGTCTTGATGCGACTATTGTATGACTTATCTTTCTTGTTTTGACTTAAAGGTTGATGTATTCCAATTTTCTTCCTGTGATATCCTTTTTTGCTTCCCCTATACTGTTTATTGTGCAGACGACATGGAAGCCTGCTTGAAGGAGGTTTAGATGCCTAATTGATAATGGTTGAGGTGATTGCCTTTCAACAATGTGTTTGCTACTGACTGGTCAATATAGAAAGTGACAATTAGGGCAGATCATATCACTCCCAGTGAGATGCTTGGCATCTCTTCTAACGTACCGTGTACATGCTGTAAATTACATTGACAGTACAGGTAATTGTGTGGAAAGGTTCTTTCTATGCTGTGTAACATTATTTGTTTTTTAAATGAAAATAACAAATAGAATAAAAAGAGAAAAAGAATGGGAGATCTTGTTATTCTTTTCAGAGCGTTCTTTTTGGAACCTTGGTTTATGCAAATGGAAGACCATGCATTAACTACTCTTGTTGAATGTTATACAAAAATATTTGGAACATCTTTTGCATATCTGACAGAATGTTTAGACTCTTTGGCATATTAAAGTCTTCTGGTTTCGAGATAGTCGTGCTCATTTCTTTTTTTCTGAACAAGAAATTAAGGCAGTGTGCATGGCTCTTAAAGCACTTGACAAGCTTCTAATTTTGCTCCCTTTGGCCAACAGTTGTATGACACATCAAAATTGGCTCTCTGTGACAAATACATGGGATCCAATTGGGGTAGTATATGTCTGAACTTTCAACTGAATCACAAGGTTTGGTTGTCTACTTGATATTTATTTTTTTCATAGGTTCCAAAAGTATACATCTCGATTAAACTACAAAATTTGGTTCTATTCTTATAAACTCTGATTACCCGGTGATTGTTGGCAGATCATTTGTCTTGAACTTGTGTATTAAAGGGGGTCTCGTGTTTGACGCGGAACATTATGTTATTATCTACGTACAACTTTGTATATGAACAATGAAATGCTTATGTATGCCACAGATGGTTGCAAAATGTGAATCTTTGTGAGGTCAGTGATGGTTTGGGAAGAAAAGAAACTTAGCGTAAGCTAAAATCAATGGACAGCATGTTGTAGAATATGTGTTTCTGGTAAATAAAGACAGCAAATAGGCAAAATTTTGGTTTATTGTGGTTACCGGTAAGAACATTACTTCATGCTACAAGTATATAGCAGTCACATTAATGGTTAGAAATCTGCTACAAGAATTGGCTCCCACTTGTCCAAATGTGATGTTTTGCTAAAGTATTATATAAGGTTTCTAATTCTTGATTGTAAATATTATATAAATTGGTTGTTTCTTCTAATCTTTGTTTAATAGGTAATATACCATTATTAGTGATAAAGAATTGTAAATAATTATATCTCACTTCATAATATTATTTTTCATCTTTATATTGTAATACTATACTTTCAAAATATTCAATGTCAGTGAATAGGTTCGTACAAATAATACATGGATTAGCTCTATTATTCATTTATACGAGTTTGGTAATGACTTTAAAATCTAAGATAAAGTTGTTTTATTTCTTCTTGTTCTTGATTATATAATAGTTTATGATTAGTGATAATATTTTGAAATGTTTGTTAAGTTGATCATAAAGAATTAATTGAAAGGAGAAAATTATAAGTATGAGTAAATTCTTTAATACATTTTGACTAAGTTTTATTTTCTTTTGAGTATGTATAATAAATAAATGAATAGAACGATAGGTAGTACAAATAGACATTAGTTATTTAGTATTAAGTACATATTTATCAAGTAAATAAGTTTAACGAATAGATTTAAAGCTATGAGTCCAACATGCTTGAAGAAAATCAATAAAATCTCGTGGATCTAAAGATGTAAAATTGATAGATAACATGAATAAAAAAGTTTGGATACAGTAAAAACTAAGTAATATTTGAATAATAAATGATGAAATAATAGCCATAAAGATCATACCTGTATAAATCGTTATTTCCATTTAATCGCTAATCTGTAGGCTGTGTTTGGGAGAGAGAGGTTACAGGAAGAAATTTAAGAGCATTTTTATTTCATATCGAGACCGAAGCCTAAAGTTACATTATATAGAGAAGAAAAGAAGAAAAGACAAAAAAGCTAAAACGGGACAACTAGTAAAGTAAAGTAAGGGTAAAAGTAAAAGTGAAAAAAAGTAAAGGTAAAAGCAAAAGTAAAGGTAGGTTGGCCATATGTCGGCCATCAACTTTAATAATTACATTACGACAAAAATGAAAAGATGTTTGCTTTATTCTTCAATAATGCCTTCGTTGGTCAAGCTGCTATCGTCTTTGATGGTTGATGATAAAAGGTACTGGGCACAGTGATGTGTTGGATAATTCTGTAGTTGCTTGCATATTAAATGTTTCCAATCTGGAGATAATTCTTCAAATATACTTGCGGTGTGTGAAAACTGTGCTTCCATTTGTTTGGTGAGTTGGAGAGACTCGGTAGTTATTGGGCTTCGATAGGTAGAAGTTGTGATTAAATTAAGTCCTTGGTAATTAAGTTTGAGGAGTGATTCGACATTAATTTTTAAACATTGATTATAAATGTCTTCAATACAATTGAGGTTGAAATGGTTAATTAAATCCCATGAGATTTCATGCTTAGGGGTTCATTAATGGGAGGATACATACCTTTGCTTATTCCTATTTGGATATAAGCGATTCGTGGAATTTGGATTGTAGAGTCTTTGAAATTGTCTGCTTTGGTAAATATTGGATAAGTGCTGAATATTTTGAGGAAGACTTCTCTGTCTTTGGCAAATTGATCTTTGTAATTTTTGACTGCTTGAATAAAACCAACAGGAAATTCTGCTAGGCTGTGTAAAGTGGTTAGATAAATAGTATCTGTCAATCCACTTTGGAAGAATAGATAAGTGGTTAAAGGTTTTGCTTAAGGGAAAATGATTGCTTGTGGTCCATATCATCCTCTATTCTGTGGATAATACTGGAATTGCTTCTAGGCTTTAGTCTATTCATTTAATGCTTGAAAGCAATCATAGAACATGTCTGGAGTTATTTTTTTCATTTCTTCCTTGAGAGCCTTAGTTGGTATAGCATTGATTCGGTCCATATTAATGGGCTTTCCTAGTTGTTTCATTTTGGACTCACTGGAGGGTTTTTCTAAGATTTGTTTGTATTAGGGTTTTAATACTGAATTTTTGAATTCAGCTAAGGCTTTTTCGGCTTCAGCTTTGGTAGTATAAACTTTATGGATAATTGATGGTTTTCTTGTGATGTGTATAGAGGCTTTATGCCATTCATCATAGAGGCCAGCCATGGGTCCATTGAAGATGACATAGGTTTTGTTTTCTTTGTGGTCTTCTTTCTTTTGGGCTAAAATAGGTGTAGTAGGACTGGATTGGATAATAGGAGGGGTGACTATTTGAGTTTTTTGTTGTGGAGTGATAGGCTGAATTGATAGGGTGGTTTGTGAAATTTGTTTTTCTAATAGTTGGATGATATACCGTAGCTAGTTGATTTCTTTAGTGACTACTCCCACTTGTTGTTGTAGCTCTAATAATTCTATCTCTTTTTTGGTCAATGAATCCTTTAGGCTGATGATGGCTGCTTCCATTCTCGAGTGAGTGTATCTGTAAGACTGTTAGCAAGAGAAGAAATATATTGAATTTGAAATTGATATTGAGCTAATTCCAATTGCCACCGAATTAGTCAGCCTTGATTATAATTATTTTTAATATTATACTTGGTAAATGCACATAAATACTTGAAATCTGTCTAAATTAGAAAGTCGACTGGTAATAAGTCTACCTTCCATTTGCGTAATGTTTTTAGACATGCTAATGTTTCCTTTTCATAAATAGGATATTTCCGTTCAATGGGATTGAACATCCCATTGATATATTTACATAAAAGATATTTATTTTAATATGGTGATTTTGCCAAGAGGCAGCCTGCCCATGTATCCATACTGGCATCAATTTGTGCAAGCAATTTATCCTTCAGAGAATAATTGTATAAATCGGGTAGATTTGTACACATATGTTTTAATGCTTTGACAATGTTAGTGTCCTCATCAATCCATGACCATTGTCTTTTTGTGCTACATTTAAGTTGTAGAGTTTTACGTTTGTTAGCTAAATTTTTGAAAAATCCTTGATCAGAGATATAATTTAATAATCCTAAAACTTTTTGAAATTCAGTTTTTTTTTAACTTATCAGGAAAATTTTGTAATATTTTAAGAATATTGGGTTGTAATTTAAGAAATCTATTATTAAATTCTATACCTAAATATTCAATATTTTGTTGTGCTAATTTAATTTTCTTTTTGCTTAAAATTAATTCTTTCTGTTGACATCTAGTTAACACAATTTTTACTTTGTGGAGATGATCATCTTTAGTTTTATTTGAAAAAAATAATAATATCATCTATATAGGCTAAGGTAAATTCATCTAATCCTTCTAGATTATTATCCATGAACCTTTGATAAATACTAGGGGCTTCTTTTAATCTAAAAATTAATACATTCCATTGGTAATATTTTTGTGGTGGACATGTAAAGGCAGTTAATAGTTTTGTATTTTCATGTAATCTTAATTGCCAATATCCTGAATTTGCATTTAATGTTGTAAACTATTGGTGCCCTTTTAATTTATTTATAATATAATCTTTTCGAGGTAATTTATATGCATGTCCTATAGTTGCTTCATTTTTTTTGTAATTAATTACAATTCTTCTTTTTCCTTGTTTTTGTTCAAAATGATTATTGACATAAAATGCTGGAGTTGAATGTTTGCTAGTACTTGAGGAAATTAATTGTTTTTGTATTAATTCGGTACATTCATTAAAGAATTCTTCTATATCTTGTCTTGTATAAGGTATATTATTTTTGACATTAATTCCCTAAGTAGTATCTTTTAATTTTATTTCAATTAGTTGATTATTTTTATTTTTATTGGATCTAACGGATTTTCACTATAGACATTGTCTGTTGATATTTCGATTTCAGTTTGTAGTGTTATATTATTAAGCAGGGCAAATTGTAGTTGATTTAGTTTTTTGTTTACTAAGTATAGAGTTTTATAATATGTCGTATGATATATTGGGATTTTAAGAATAAAAGTTTTTTGATTTAAACTTTTAATAAAGGGTTTACTAAGTGTAGTTTTTCGTTTACTAAGTGTAGAGTTTTATAATATATCGTATGATATATTGGGATTTTAAGAATAAAAGATTTTTTATTTAAACTATTAATAAAGGGTGTTTTTAAAGTTATATAATGTAAGTATTAACAGAATGAGTTATATAATTTTAGAAAATTATTTCCTAATATTAAAGGTAATCCTGATTCTTATTGATAGATGAATGGAATTGTAAATGTATAATTTTCAATAAGAATATTATTATAATAACTTACATACCATATTTCTTTATGCTTCCATCTGCAATTCTTATATGTAATGGTTTTATTAGTTTTTTTCCAATTGTTTAATAATGTTTTTGATGCTATACAAATAGTTGCTCCTATATCTATATATGCATTTAGTTTTTTATTCTGAATTATCACTTGAATAAAGGTAGTATTCAGATTCAGCCATTGATTCTGAGCTTTGTTCATTATGCTGATATAAAGAAGATATTGTTGAGTCTATTTCGTATTCAGATTCAATTGGTTCTAAATTGTATGTTAGTGCAGAGTTCAGAATATTAATTTTTTCTTTAAATTTATTTTGATTTCTTTTAGGACAGTTATTGACATAATGACCTTCCTCTTTACATAACCAACCTCCACATTGTTTTTTTATTTTGAGGACAATATTTTTGTTTAGGCTTATATTTTCTATAGACTTTTCTTCTAAAAAATTTATAAGATTTAGATTAAAAAATGTTTATAATTTCTTTGTGAATATTTTTTCCATTTATATTTCTTATATCAATGTGGCTTTCATGGTTTTGAATACTGTGAATAGTCACATCCATACTATTGTGGTACTTTAGAGTATTTAGAACAACATAATTATATATTGTTATGTCATTATTTTTTATGTAATTTTGCCTCTAAACATTTTTGTGATAAGACTTCCTTTATAATTGATATAGCGCCACCTAGATTATAAGCGACTAAATTAGCATTTTGTTTTAGTAAAAAGACTTCTTGGACTGTTTTATTCATAGGATATGGTAACTTTTGAATAAATATCTGAATATACATTTCTTGTTATGTTCTAGTTAACTTATAATAATATTTTTTAAATTCGCAAATATATTATTCAAGATGACAGATATCATAAATTCTCATATTATTTAAATGCCATAATGTGTTTTTCTTTCTTCATTTTCGATTTCTTGTTTATATGATGTTATATCTTTGCCAATAAATTCTTGATAAAGTTCATTAGTGACTACTTGAAAAGCTTTTACAGGTTCTAATGCATTGAAAAATTCGGTAGTATTTTTTATGCGTGCTTCATTATCTAATAGAAAATTTAAGACAATACCAGTTGTTTTATAAGTTATAAAATTCCATAAAGTACTAATATTTGTTAATCCTTCAAAGGGTTTTTGTACTTGTATAACCAGTGCGTTTTTTGTATTTCAATTATTAAGATTACATTGCAATTGATCATATAAAGCCAAGTATTTCATTTATGTAGATATGGATGTCGAAAGAGGCATCCCAAATTAATTTTGGGGGCTCTAATATCGTAACCTGTGTGCAATGAGTTAGACGCAAGGTTGTTTGTGAATGTCCAAACAATAAAAAGATAGTTTTAATTGGGATTAATTTCTAGCCTTAACGAAATTTTAAAGTCTTACAATTCCTTAGCAAAACATTTAACTGAGGAATATTGGCATTATTAAAGGGATGTAAGTAATATGGAAAAAGAAAGATTTAAGAGTTTCAACTGATCACATTTGTGGTGGTACTTAAAATTATTGTTATTATCAAGCGAGTGAGCACCTCAATATAATCGCAAAATCATAGAAAGAGAGAAGATCTCCTTTTTAAAGTCATTAAAAACCTTTGGGTAAAAGTGTCACTCACCATTATTCACAAAAATATTAAAGAAGGTTGTTATAAAGCATTAAGTCAATCACTCAACAAAGAGTAAAAAAAAGCCAAAAGCCTCTAGAGATTTGATGAGAAAGTCCTATTTAACTATATCAAAGGCTTTTTGAAAATTAACTTTTAGCATGTAACTCTTAATGTTAGGAATTTTGTGTAATTTTTAACTAGTTCACGAGGAGGTAAGATGCATCTCCAATGCTCCTTCCCTGTATAAGGGTACCTTGATAAGAGTTTGTATTTTAGGGACTAGTTAGACAAATGTCTTCATAATTTAACAAAGCATTATACCTTTGAAGAAATACTCTAAATTGTCGAAGAAACCATATCCATAATCAAGTTCCATAATTTTTAAAAGAAGAAAGTGTTGAGACCATCGATCTTGGTACCTTATTTGTGTCAAGTTTGAAAAGAATCGATTTGATGTCCAATCTAAAGATGGTAAGGTAGTCCAAGTGATCTTAAGAACAAGGTAAGGAATTAAGGATTCAAGATTCATTAAAGAATTTGTAGTAGTACTTACAATTTATAAAAGAATTTTGACGTAACCAAATGTCAATTGTTTGATCCCTTTAAGAAAAATAGTAACATTCCTTAGGTTGTTTCTATATAAACAAATCTTTTTGATATTTCATTGTATAAGAATATAACTATGAAAGAATTTTGTGTTACTGTTTCAATCTCTAATCTAATTGATAAGGAGAGAATTATGGGCATTTAGAACTTCAGTATATTATCTAATTTCTATTTGTTTAGAGTTTGAGTTAATCATCTAAAGAATTTGCAAGAAGCACCCCTTAAGCAATGTTTTCAAGGAACATCCCCAAAGCGATGTTCAATTCCATTATTGATTTGAAATTGTAGGCTCTATGTTGCCTATAAATGTGCAGTCTAAGAGCTTGGGCTCACTTTTGATCGTTTTCAGTTTCATTATACATTTGAATGAGTTACAACTATGAACTTATGTGTTGCATTTGAATGGTTAATGCCTAGTCCCTTTAATAAGTTCTATTAATGCCTAGTCCATTTAAGAAGTTCTAAGTAAACTTTAATAATGTTTCGTCCAGATGATAAGGAAGTGTTGAATTGCACCCACAAGGAAGAAGATCATTCTACCAAGGGGAGTTTACAATTGCTCTATCCATCTTTCTCTTGAGGAGTCTTCTACATTTTTAATTATTGTTCCAAGTAAGTCGATGTCCCTCATAATTAATATCAGTGTAAAAATTTAGATGTATGAAGAAGATTGTTATATTTATGAAATAGACCTGTAGGTCCTTATATAGAGCTAGGGTATATAGTTTTGGTAGTCTTCCAATTTAGGAAGACTCCTTATTAAGAAATATTCCTAATATAGCTAGATATTACAGTTAAGAATAATCTCTAAGAATAATCCCTTAATTATGGGATTATCTACAATTACGGGATTGTCTACACTCCCTCTCAAGTTGGTGCAAAAATGTCTATCGTGCCCAACTTGCCAATTTGCTCTTCAAATGGTTGTTTTAACGGCCCTTTGTGAAGACATCTGCTCTCTGTTCTTTAGTAGGAACAAACGAAATACATATGCTTCCCTCTTCCATTTTCCCTTGATAAAATGCTTATCAACTTCTATATGCTTTGTCCTTTTGTGAAGTACTGGATAGTGTGCAATATTAATGGCTGCCTTTTTGTCACAATACAACTTCATGGGAGGCTTAACCTCTAAGTTTAACTTAGATATAACTCTTCTGAACCACAAGACTTCACACACTCCTTGAGCCATAGCCTTGTACTCAGCTTCTGCACTACTCTGAGCCACTAAATTTTGCTCTTTACTTCTCCATGTCACCATATTCCCCCATAGATCGGTGCAGTAGCCTGATGTTGATCTTCTGTCAGTGATTGAACCATCATACTCTGCATCCGTATAAACTTCTATGCTTCTTCCTTCCTTCTTCTCAAAAAACAATCCCTTGCCGGGACATCCCTTCAGATATTTCCAAATTCTGAAAATAGCTTCTAAGTGTTCTTTATATGGTGAGTGCATAAATTGGCTTACTAGACTCACTGCAAATGCTATATATGGCCAGGTGTAAGATAAGTAGATTAACGTCCCAACTACCCTCTAGTACCTCTCCTTGTTTACTAGAACACCATTTTCGGGTTGTCCAAGTTTCTTTCTTGGTTCCACTGGTGTATCACAAGGCTTAAATCCACTTAAACATGTCTCTTTTAATAAATCCAAAGTGTATTTTCTTTGAGTCACCATAATTCCCTTCTTGGATCGAGCTACTTCCATGCCAAGAAAATATCTGAGCTGTCCCAAGTTTTTTACTTCAAACTCCTTCCCGAGCTGTGCTTGTAACTTTTCTATCTTCACAAGATCACTCCTAGTAATTATGATATCATCCACATACACTATTAGGACAGCAATTTTACCTTCCTCAGTCCTTTTAGTAAACAAAGTATGGTCTAATTAGCCTTAGGAATACCCCTGACTTGTTACAAACTTAGTGAATCTGTCAAACTAGGCTCTTGGGGACTGTTTTAGTCCATACAATGACCTTATAAGTTTGCAAACCTTGCTCCCAAAGATTTTCTTGAACCCAGGAGGTGGCTCCATGTACACTTCCTCTTCCAAATCACTATTCAAGAAAGCATTTTTTACATCTAGTTGGATTAGAGGCCAATCTAAGCACGTAGCCATTGATAATACGACCCTGATAGTGTTCAATTTTGTCATTGGAGAGAATGTCTCAGTATAGTCCACCCCAAATGTTTGAGTGTAACCCTTTGCCACCAACCGATCTTTAAATCTTTTTATTGAACCATCTGCATTGTATTTAATAGTAAATATCCATCAGCATCCAACCAATTTTTTTCCACTTAGCAGGTCGGTTCTCTCCCACGTGCCATTCTTTTCCAGGGCCTTTAATTCTTCCAAAACAATCTCCCTCCACTTAGGAACAGCCAAAGCATCATGTACGTTGTTTGGAATCTCTGCACTGGTTAGTGTGGAAATAAAGGTAGAAAAAGTTGGAGACAAGTTTGCATTAGAAACAAAGTTAGAGGTAGGATATTGTGTGCATGATCTTTTCCCTTTTCTCATTGCAATAGGAAGAAAAATATCACCAGGGAGATCATTTGAGTTACCGAGTTGGGTAGTCTAAGATTGTGAGATGTCAGGACTCAGATTCGGAGATGATAATTAGGTTATATCGAATATTACTTCCCTTGCTCCCCTGTTATTTATTGCACCGTGAAATTTTTTCTACTCTGTACTTCCTGCTTCCTTCTCAACATTGTCTCCTTCCTGATTTTCTTTTTTCTCCCCCTGACTAGTAAGCTTTTTTGCTACTGTCTTTCTAGATTCAACATCTTAGTTTTTTTCCATTAGACCTCTCATCTTCCTTACTGAAATACTCCCCCTGAAGATGAGAGTGGCTGTCATAAAGTTTACCTTCAAAAAATGTAACATCCATAGAGGCAAAAATTTTCTGGGATGTTGGATCAAAGCACTTATACCCTTTTTAGGTTCCAAAGTATCCAACAAAGATGCATTTGATCGCTTTAGGATCTAGTTTGGATTTCTTGGGATCATGGTTATAAACAAACACTGTGCTTCCAAATATTTTTAGAGGGATAGGCAGGTTTGATCTTGTATTACGAAAGAAGGAAGTTAAGGTTTGTAATGGGGTTTGAAATTTTAAGGTTTTGGAGGGCAGTCTATTTATCAAAAAATTTGCAATGAGAACTGCTTCTCCCCATAGGTATTTCGGGACATGTGTTTGAAAGCTGATTACTCTAGCCACCTTTAAAAGGTGTCTATTTTTGCATTCAGAAATCCCATTCTACTGTGGGGTGTAACTGCAGAAGGTTTGGTGGACAATTCCTTTGCTATCTAGGAAATTATTTAAGGCCAAGTTCACATACTCCTTCCCGTTGTCACTTCTTAACATTGTAATCTCCTTTTGAAATTGAGTTTTAACCATGTTATAGAAGGACATAAATGTGGCACAAACATTAGACTTATCTCCCAAAAGAAATACCCATGTGACCCTAGAATAGTCATCAATGAAAGTAAAAACCACTACTTTCCATTAGGTGTTTGAGCTCTAGAGGGACCCTATAAATCACTGTGAATTAACATAAATGGCTTCAGACATTGGCTGTTTTAAATAGGGTAATGACTTCTATGAAGTTTAGCTAATTCACAACATTCACCTTGAAACCTAGCACTTTTATTGATAGATAAATAAGGTAACACAGACTTCAGGTATTGTAAATTAGGATGACCTAACCTATAATGCCATAACATTATTTCTTCCTCTTTCTTGCTAACAGTAATGTGACAACTCGCTTCTTCATGTTTCTTGCCTTCTTCTTGCAAGATATATAAGTCTCCAGTAACCTTAGCTGTTGGATCTCACTTTTAGGATTTTTATATTTTTAACTTCTTTTAATTATGTTATTAGATTATCAAGCATGGAAGTAAATTAGAATTTATGAAGTAGATATTTATTGGAGTTTAATATGGTATATTATGGATAGGAGAGTTGTTGAAGACAAGTATGAGTGGTAAATATACAAAATAAGTATGCGACTGTGGTGATATTAGAGAAGAGAAGATAAAACGATAATAGTTAAGGTGTTCGCTTTGAGAGATAAATTCACATATTAGGTTATGCTGCATGCAAGTTGGACTTCGGAAATGGGGCCTAACACTTTTGGTATCAGAGTAAGCATGAGTTAGACTCCGAAGACGGGGTCCAACATTAGCAACCCCAATCATCCTCCCCGATTCTGAATCCTGAAACATACAATGAGTTGACCAAAATTTAGCTTTGCAATTCATATCTTTGGTTAGTTTGCTAACAGAAACCAAGTTATAGGAAAGATTGGGAATGTGAAGAACATTTTTTAGTGTTAAGGTATCTGAAATAGGGATTGCCCCTTTTCCTGCAACTGAAGCTAGGGAACCTTCTGCAATTCTAATTTTTTGGTTCCCTGCACAAGGTGAGTAAGAGGAAAAAAAATTGGAGCTACCGGTTATGTGGTCTGTGTCTCCAGAGTCAATTATCCAATAGTAGGAGGGTATAGAACAAACAAAGGCCTTTGGAAGGATTATACCTTAATGGACTAAATAACAAGAGGTTTTTTTTTTGTATTCTCAGCTGGAAGTAAAGTTTACAGATGATCAAGTTGTTCCCTTGTGAAAGGGAAGGTCCTGGATGAGCTAAAGGTATCCTAGTCATGACTGGACTGGTTCCTAACTTACAAAGCTTTCCTATCTCCTGCCCCACTTTTCCCTTTTGTCTTCCAATTTGTTGGTTTGCCATGTATCTTCCAACAGTTATCTTTTGTATGCTATGGTTTTTTGCAAAACTCACACTAGGTTTTTTGCAACCCTCATTGTCACTATTCTTTGAGACAAGTGCTGATCCTTCACTCTGGAAGTCCATGGTGCTATTTTTTTCCAACATGACATTCTTCCGAGCTTCCTCTGTTCTGACTTAGAGAAGACTTCTCGTATTGAGGGTAATGGCCTACGTCCCAAAATACGTCCCCTGACTTCATCCAATTCTGCCTTCAAGCCAGCAAGAAATACAAACACTCGTCCCCTGTCAACTTTCTCCCTATATTGGGCTACATCTTCTGGATCTTTCCACTTTGTTTCCTCAAACGGATCTAACTCCTACCATATTATAGTCATTTCATTATAATATACAGTCACATTTTGCTCACCCTACTGCATCTTCTACATTTTTTAATTGAGTTTAAACAGCTGTGCATAGTTTTCCAGGCCTGAGTATGTTTCTTTAATGGCTTCCCACACATCTTTGGCTGTTGGGAGAAAAATAAAGGGTCTTCCAACGCCTGGTTCCATGGAATTGATGAGTCAAGATGTGACCATGGCATTTTCCAAGCACCACTAGTCAAAAATAGGGTCTTCTAACCTTGGAGTTTGGATTGCTCCTATTATGTACCCTAATTTTCCTTTTCTAGTAATCACAAGACGGGCTGATTGTGACCATTCTAGGTAGTCTCTTCCATTCAACTTCTAGATTGAAATTTGTAGGGAATTTTCTAGGTGTATGTTGACTGAATCAGGTTGATTTCCTGATCTAGAGGAAGGGGTTGCGCTGCTGGTGGTCTCGAAGGATGAAGATCGAGACCCTACCATTGCAGCTTTGTAATTCATAGAAGAGTGTGAGGCTCTGATACCATGTAAAAATTTAGATGTATGAAGAAAATTGTTATATTTATGCTATAGACCTGTAGGTCCTTATATAGAGCTAGGGTACATAGTTTTAGTAGTCTTCCAATTTAAGAAGACTCCTTATTAGGAAATATTTCTGATATAGCTAGATATTACAGTTAAGAATAATCTCTAAGAATGATCCCTTAATTATGGGATTATCTACAATTAAGGGATTGTCTACAATCAGAAAGGCTAGAGTAAGAAATGCAATTACATAAGTTTAAATTACATAGTTTTTGATTGCTTATCAAACTATTTTATTTATGAGAATAAATTGTGGAATTAAAGCTACCTAGTATCATTCAGGGGAGACACTATCAAAAAAAGAGATTTAATCATTTATCTTAGGAGATTTTTTTTATTGTTTTCAAGAGATGTACTAAATGAGGCTTTTAGGATTACAAAAGTTATTTGAAAACTTACGTAAGGATCAACACTATAAAATTAGAGAAGGAGAGCTAACTATAACCTTTTTCTATTTTCTTCTAACTTCTCTTTTGATAATTGTAGAATTATAGACATCCACTAACACATAATCCTTTGTTGTGGGCTCTTCAAGATGAATGTTATCATATGAATATGTTAGCTTTATGCTTTTAGTTTGATTAACTTATTATGGTGCGTTAGGATTTGGATCTTTCAAAAAGTGAATAATCAATGCTATAAGTATGCAAGGTTACAATATCTTAGAACTCATGGGGAAGTTTATGACTTAAAACCATTATTTCCCTATAATGTCTCGTTATGAATATTTTACTAGTTATTTCCATTGCTTTGATTGCTTCTTGTTGTTAAGATTCCATTAATAGCTCAGAGAGACTTCTTGAGGGACAAGATTTTCGTCATTACCATATTTAAGGATTTTGATAGTGTCTGGAAGTTCCTTTCCTAAATCAACCTCAATTTATAGTATAACACTTCCAATTTTGTTTAACAAGGCTAAATTTTTGTCTACGTATAATGATTTCCAATATCACTAGAGAGGTAGTTCAGTCCATCTGTAGACTAGTAATGGATACTATAGAAGTTCATCCAAAAAGGGTCCACCTTCTAATTTAGTTTATCCAAATTTATTCCAAGGCTTCATTTATAGAGAAGGATTGATTTTTCTCTTATATTTTGTATACTTGGATTAAGGATTGTCAATAAATTTTTAGTATAAGTAAATTTAAATAAGAAGATATTTGTTTTGTCGATTAACATTTTCTCTAGTATAAATTAACTCCAATTTGTAGTTGCCCACCTTTGAATTACATGAAAGGTTAGACGTTTGTCAATAAAATAACTAACCATATTAAAGGACTAGATAGAGGCACCTGATTTAAGAACTTCAACTAGAGGGATGACTTCAGAACACCCTCAAGGAAGATTAATGGAGATATCTCATCAATTGAGAAAAGTTATAATCTTTAATAACCTAAAATCAAAAGAAGTTGATGAAGAGAAGGGAAGAAGGGAGAGAATCGACTTGAAGAGATAGTTAAGAAGAAGCAAGGATATCCAAATAGAATCAAAATTTTGAGGAACAAATATGATAGATGATAAAGAAGAAATAGGAAAAACTAAAACTAAGGATGATAGGGTAGAAAGCAAGGAATCCATAGAGTATGCAATTAAGCTTGTAGGGGTAAAATACACACAATTTAAAAACAAAAATAAGAAAAATAAAGCCTAAAGAGGAGAAAGGAGTAGGAGAAGATTAGAAGAGAGACGGGAAAATGAGCAACCAAAAACTGATTTCCAAAAAAGGAAGCAGGGGAGGGTACTGGAAGAGCATAGTTGAAAGTGTTATGGAATTTTTGTTAATTTTAATGTTAGACATAAGAATTAAACTTGTGCCCTACTATAAGTGTAGTGCCAATACTTTGTCTACAAGCTAGGTCCTTAAGTTAGATATGCCTTTATGAATTGTCTAATTTCATAAAGAAATTGGCCAATAAAAGAGTGGTAATAACAAAAAGCCTCATCTATAGTTATTATATATAGATACACTATATATAATACATACACTTTGAAAGCAATAATATCAATATATACTTTAATTATGGAAGTAAACAATAAAGTGGGTAAATAAGTTAGCATTATATATGCACCTTTCTGTGCTTGCTTTTCAAATCCATTATATTAACCCAACTTTGATATGTGAAGAAATTGATTGAATCTACTCTTTCAATTGTTTTTCTTACCTTATAAACTTCAAAATCTACAAAATAAAAATATCTCAAACATAAATTTGACATCCTTTCAAATCTCTTTCATCTAATTTCTTCACATGGCATCCTGTATTCTTATTAATTTGGAAAATAAAGTTTTCAAACCTATCTTGGAGATTATGGCACTTGACCTATTGCTTTGATATAAGAGATAAGTTTAAGATAGAATTTATTCTTTTATAACAACAAAAATACAACTATAATATTATAATTGCATTATCTGTAGAATATATATTGTCTTAAAGTTTTTATGTAAGTTATAAGTGTTCAAGTATAATTAATCATAATATCATATATTATATAAAATTAGCAATTTTTTACCCATCTAGTACTATATATACATCTATGTGCCCTCAATGTTTGTCAAGATAAATCATTTGTCAAATCATGTGTTATATATAGATTTTTGGATTATTAAGCCAAGATAATTGATTTTCTTTAATTTGGTGTTAATAAGACAACTACGGTGTTTTGTAGACTATACTAAAAAAGTTATAAAAGAGATGGGACTAGATTTTAGTTATCTTTTTTTCAAGCTAGGAGAAGTTAAATAAGTTAAAAAAATGATATAGTTGAGTAAAAGAAGAAAAGAGAGCAACAATTGGTGAAAGTTAAGCAATAGAGAAGAATGATAACTTTTTATGTTATAAATGGTTCTAAAATATTTTTTTGGAGTTTTAGACTTGTTAATAAATGATGTGTTTGAGAAAGAAAAAAAGAGGAGAAAACACAGTCCTATATGAAGGAACTGAAGATAAAAGGGTGACTTCATAATTTATATTCATGTGAAGTCAGCACCTAAAGAAAGATTGGATCTAAAATACCTATGCATAAAGACTATATATATACTAGTCATAAACAATGCCTTTTATCAGTATTATACTTTTTTCGAAAGAGAAATAAAATGATTATATAAGATCTGCTAGTGACTAGAAAATTTGACTAACATACTATAATTAAAAATTGCAGTGGTCAGGAAGGTTGGAGTTGAGGCTACTTGAGCAAGATTTGAAACTCTTTAAAGTTTGTTTAAGCTTGGTTGGTAGCCTAATTGGGCCTAACTCTTATTGTCTGAGTCCAATTAAAATTTTAAGTGGCTCAAAACTCATCTAAGATTCAATAATAATATAACCCAAGCTAATCCAATAATAATATAACCCAAGTTGATCCAACCTCACTCGACCTACCAACCCCTCACAATCATTCCAGAATCTTAATCTAAATCCACAAGCAAAAATCTAGTACCTATTTTTTATGGGCAACAAAATCGTACCCTCCCTATATGGCACTGACTAATAGATCTGAGACAATTGCATTCATCACTACATCTTCTACAAATGCACAACAACTTTCTTTTAAGGGCTTATATAACATAAACAACAAAATTTAGTCATTCCACACTTTAAACATGCATATAAGGCACCCATTGTAGAAATGCAATTTATTGACTAAAGCATAAGTAACATGCCTATTAATCTCTATATGTCCACAATCCATGTAAAACACACAAAGTTTAGATAAACCTAGCCCTTGGGAATAACAATTTAATGAAAACTTAATTATATCCACTAATCCACCTAAAATAAAAATTAAAAGAGGTAAATAGTTAATAAGCATTCAATATGTTTAGGTAACAAAATAATAAACCTAGAAAGCTAAAATGGACATATTCTACTAGCTTTTGTACAAAAAGAGCCTTAAATCCCATTTTTTATACTTAGAAATTGTTTTAACTACAATTCAAATCTTGTTATGATAATGAATTCCAATAGAATCACCTTCATTTCTCTTTCAAGTTTCTTCTTGAACCTTCCCCGTTATTATTCCTTCCCTTCTTAAGTTTTATTTCTCGTAAAAATGACAACTATGTTTGTCAACACTAATTTTAAAAAGAAAATTTTTGAGCATAATAATTAAAAAAGTTATGAGCCACTAGTTGGCCAATGTTTCTAGATGCTTAACACTAATTGACCAATAAGGTACATTTTTTAACTAATATGCCCATCCCTGAGTATATTTTATAAATTGTACACCATTCTCCTATCTTTTCATAACATATTGAATCCTTTAAATTTTATATTTATATCAAAAGTTATACCCAAAATATAGAAAAGTGTTATGTGACGACAACAAATTGGCCCAACTTTTTTTAAAACAAAAATTTCCTTTATCCTTAGGTGTTATCATTATAATTAATCAATTCTATGCCTTCTAGGCATCCAATATCAATTTACTACTTAATTAAAAAAAAACTCAAGGTGCTAAATTCCATCAATCATAAGTATCGTAACCTAAAAATTTTGGGGTCCACTTAAAATAAGCTTTAATCTTAAAGCATAACTAACCTAGAACTTCAAAGTTTAGTACCTGATACTCCAAGAATAAACAGCTCTTCTTACTATCTTTGACATCCATAAGATAGTAAAACATGAGTCTAATGACTTACTTTTTCTACTCTCGCACATCTAACTATGTTCTAGGATTTTATCTTAGCCTATACCTAAGCTTTGATATCATTTTTCCCGAAGTATAAACCACTTCTCTTACTATCTTCGACATCCATAAGACAATAAAACATGAGTCTAAACCAAATAATATTAACTAAACCAAACTAAAGTAATAACTCATTCTACTCTCTCTCATCTAGATATGTTCTAGGATTATATCTTAGCTTAAACCTAAGCTTTGATATCATTTTTTCCCGAAGATCAAGCCAGATTGATCAAGGTCGTGCCTAACTGCACCTAATAGCAATCAGTTAAGGCATACCGTCGGGTTAAGACTTATAACCTACCAAAATCACAAAATTCAATAAAATAATTTAAACATGGTCTTTTCTTTATCAAAAAGATATGTGGATCTAACCATACAAATCCACACTCAAAATCGGCCAAGGTTCCCATGCATCAGTTGCACACTCTAATTGTTGAAAAATGTACGAAGATGGGCAATACATACTAATTAGGTAATAGTAATAAAATAAATGAAAAATCACATCCCTCTAATTTTATATACCATAAATATCTAAAATCATGCCTATATCATATAATTAATTTCTTTAGAATACACATCAATGATTATATCACATAATTAATTTCTTTAGATTACACATCAATGATTATATCACATAATTAATTTCTTTAGATTACACATCAATGATTAGTCAAGCATATCATTCCAAAATAATCATAATGAATGTAATACAAAATAATGCCAATTAAACTATAAAATTCACTGTAAATGCCTATGGTATCTGCTGACTAATATTCCTCAATCAATAGACCCATGCACACTCAAATTTGGCCTCGAATTGTATACATCGAGAAACAAAATGCTATATGTCCTAATTTGATCCTAAACAATGAATTTGTACATGCCCCAATCTTACATACATAATTCATCCTGGGAAAGATAATGGTATTTCCCTATTCCGACGCCAAGTAATAGATTCTAAGTAACTGTACTCATTCCTACACCTTATTCATGTACATAATAATTTTCCTTTAAGGAATTAGGTCACATAAAAATAAAATTCAATAATTCCATATTCCAAACATGCATATGAGACATTCATCTTTTCTTTAAAAAAAAGATGCATGTGAGACACCCAACTATAGAAATGCATCTATGATTTAATTTTAAGGTTTACAATTTAATTTTAAGCTAGATATAGGTATTGCTAACACTTTTGGATGCCTTTAACATAAATGGGATTGAAAGTTCAATTGGATATCAACGTGGTCACTATCTTACCTTATCAAGGAAAGATAGAGAAAAAACCTAAAGAAAAGGAACTAAGAGTTCCTAACTAGAAAACTAAGTTCAATAGTCAATTTATAAAAAAGGAATATAGTATGCATCATATTTTACCTACCTAAGTGATTGCTTAGGTTTTAAGGGATTTTGCAAATTTGGGGAATTTAAAAGAAATAAATTTGTATGTGAGTTTAAAAAAAGTTGAATAAAGGTAATATATGGTTGAATGCTTAGAAATTTTTAGCTATGCCTAAGGCTTGAAATAAAACACTTAAGTTGGTATTTAAAACTAGAAAATAGAATTTAAATATGTGGATGAATGACTAGGAGTTTGTGATTTGACCTGAGGATTCAAATAAAACACTTAAGGATGACTTGTTTTTGTCATACTTTGAATACAATAATCCTCAAATTTGATTTAAAAGGATAGTGTGATTTGTACGACAATGTAATTTGAATATGAAGGATAATGAAAGAAACAATATAAAATTCTTAAAGAGATGAGTGGAATAAAGAAAATGTTTCTTTTTATTTGAAATGATCAAAAGGCTTAAAAAAAGGATAAAATTTTAGACAGGGATATGATAAATAGTGCTATCTAAATTGAAAACCAAAAAAGGATTAAGTCATATTAGACAAAGTCATTTTTAGATTGAATTATTTCAGGAAAAGGAAATGGGCTTGAATGTATATTTGTTTAAAAGAAGCTTGAAAGTCTTAAAAATCTAAAAGAATCGAGTAAAGCTACACTAATCTATTGAGCCTAAGTATGGGCCTGCAAGCCCAATTGAATTTGATACTCAACCATTTTTGTCTACATTAGCTTAAAACATGTTAGGTCTTCACAATAAATGAGCAATCATATAAATGAAAACAAGATAAATAAGAAGATAAAATTTAGTTTACGTTTGGGTTCAGACCTATATTGAACATTTAGGCATCAAGTATATAAGGAAGGATAAAGCCAAGATGCTATTGATTTTTGCATTTCTTCTGAAAAGGAAACTAAATTCCTTCTATATGATTAGATATCTGGCCTAGTTCAAAACCTTATGAGATTAAGCCATGTGTAATGAGTAGGGATGATAATTTTAGCCCGGCCCGGCCAGGCCCGTTTTGATTAGGGATGTCAATTCTCGCCCAGCCCACCCGGCTGGCCCATTTTTGGCCCGAGTTTGGCAGGTCATAGGCGGGCCACGGACCGGCCTGATCATTTTGGACAAAACGGTGTCATTTTGTCCAAAACAACACTGTTTTGTCTTTTTTTTAATTAAAAAAATTTAGATGGGCCGGGTCCGACCTAACCCGTCATGACTGAGGCCAAGCTGGGCCGGGCCGAGGGCGGCCCGGGCCCGGCTTGACCCATTGACATCCCTAGTATTGAAGGCTATAAAGAAACCAATCTTTTGTCCATTTTAAACATCATCATTTAAATCAATCTATGTTTATTCTTTCTTTTTTTCCCAAAATTTCCCTTCTTTTGCAAACAAATCCTTACATCATTTTCTTGTTTCTTTTTGAGAGGTTCGAAATAAAAATCATATGAAAGATCTAGTGGAATATCTAGGTATTTAATCTTTGAATATTGATATGTATTTAAAAAATAAGGTAAAAGATCTATATATATGTATTAAAAAAATAAGGTAAAAGGCATATAGAGCTTGAATAGAAAAGTAAAATGAGAAACCTAGAGAGATATCTAAGGTTTAGATTAAAAACTAAAATGAGAGACCTATAATGGTTTCTATTTATTTAATCTACGTACCTAAAGACATATCTAGGTATTTAATTCACAAACCTAGAGAGTTATCTATGTATTTAATCTATAAAATAAAATGGTACCTTGGCATTTAATCTACGAACCTAAAGAGGAATATAGGCACTTAATATGACAATATAGGCTTTCAAACGAAAATTGAAATAAGAGACCTGAAGACTGGTCTAGGTAGTCCATACATAAACCTAAAGAGGTATCTAGGTAGTTAATTAATGAACCTATAGAGGCACGTAGGGGTTTGAATTGAAACTTAAAGTGAGGGTCTTAAAGTAGAGATGTCAATATTAGACCGGCCCGGCCCGTAGACAACAGGTTTGGCCTAATCAAATCGTGCCCCACCACTCAAAAATTTTTTAATAAATAATTTAAGTAAATTAAAATTTTGTAATTATTGTAATTCATGATTTTAATAATAATTTTTAAATTATTAACTTATTAACTTTTCAATTAAATTTCTAATTAATTGAATTAAATGTCCTAATTAATCATACCATATCATTACATATATCTCAATAACTTTATTATATCATAATTAATTAATTATATGTTGTTATAATTTAAGGTTGTCACATAATACATATAT
>JAOQMS010017877.1:0-15983 GCA_027563885.1 Erythroxylum longipes
GAAAATGTCATGAATGCATGTACAGGTATTTTTCATGTGCAAGATCACTTATTCACAAATGCATGAGTATGAGAGGTGTTTTCCTAATCTCTTCGATTAATCTCACGTTTAACCGTTTCTATAATTCAACCCGTTACATGGAAACGGGATGTTACAGTATATGTCCCTATAGATGCCCAACCATGCTCTGATACCAAAAATTGTAGCAACACCCTACTGCTATAGATTACACACTGGGATACCCTGAGGTCATTCAAGTATATAATCTATAATAATGGCATGTTAACTATCTCATCTTCACATTAAAACATGGAAACATATCCAACTTAATCATGGCATCAACTACGTATGTAAAAGTCACAAAACACAATATTTTTTTAAAAAAAACCTCAACTTCGCATTTCATTCATTCATAAAAGTTTACACTAAGTCATCAAAAACCAATATTTACAGCCGATATACACAAGTTCTATGTGGCATATATTAACTACTTAAGAATAGCTATAACTCCTTGATTGCCAACTAACAGACCTTTGAACCATGTCTAGTCCAAAAAGTTCCTCAAGAAGATCTTAGAAATCTAGGTCTCCCGTCTCGTACCTGAAAAACCATGTTGCAATTTTTGGATGAGTTTTATAAACTCAATGAGCGAACCATTATTAACGATCTCACTCCAGGCATAAAACACAAATATCATCTAACCAACAATCACAATAAGACCTAAAGAATGTCATCCACATCATATACATTCTTTCAAAACTTGTACATCCCAATCAGACACATTATCATGAAATATCATGTTCACATCACAACTTCAGAAAAGATTTCACAAGCATATATTTCATAATCATAAATGTTCAAATGCAAATGCATATGCATATGAGACTCCAAATTTGTTATTATTTTTTGTGACTGAGTGCCTTTCAAATACAGAAATAGATACTAGCTCATTGATCTCAGTCAGAACAAAAATCACGGAGCAGAGCTCTACGTGCAGATACTGAACTTATAGCTCTTTCAAACTGGCTACTCTAATCACAACGCCTTTATCTAAGCATGTATTTTATGAAATGCATTAAATAACAGAATATTCTATGAATAGCATTCACTTATGATGCACAAACAGAATCTCATATTCATCGAACCTCAGTCTGGCATTCAACTTTCATTAAGCATTCAGAATTCAGTGGCAAACATATATCATTCAAATGTCATATGCAAATATAACACTTCCAATACATTCTCGACTATTTAAACTCCTCGGACTCTTAAATTCTGGAATTGATATTCAGATCACAACAATTCAAAAATTGAAAGTTAAATAGAATGAATCAAACAATCCTAGGAAGATCATCTAGGTTGACTCACAAATGCTCCTTTTCCCTTATTGCCTTAAAGTACGACAATGTCTGGATGGTGTCACTCATTGTGTTCCTCTAAAACATATCATACATACACATATCACAATTCTGCACAAATATGAATTTATTTATACACATTCATGTAAACTGAATACGTGCATTGCATGTTCATGACAATTCCGGGTTCCTTATCATTATTCTTGTCACAATATTCATTCATATATCAATACTCAATTTAACAATCCAGACTTGTCTAAAAACATAATTTTGGGTCTACTTTGAATGATGATTATTATTAGTAAACTGAAGTAATTTGGCAACACTTCCTTCTGGAACATTGATCTCTCACGTCTTAAGTTTCGAATGACACCAAATTCATACAATTTGATTTAATATTCTATGAGTTATGCTCACAATACCACAGACTGTGTACATTTGAACTTTTCGTTAGTACATTATACCCTCGACTGTTTACAACTCATATCTCTCAATTACCATATTCAAAAATTATAAACGTTATACCAATCAAAAGCTAAGAGAATAAAATACAACTTTTGTGAATACACCTTTATCTAATGCGGCTTCTATCAATACAGTTTATTCAATATCAATAGGAAATGATTTATGTCTCAGGTAGTACTACGGCCTTAGTCAAGACCCAATTTTGAGCCAGATTTTGAAATGCTTAGAGACAGAATTAAAATTATACTTCTTTAATAATGTTGTATCCATATGACCCTAAGTTAATCTGAATAAAGAATCAACTCATTTAAAAATCTACAGATCAAGATATACTTAAAATAATGAAGCATGTTCAATGAAAATGTTCCAGTTCACTTCCTCATTTTCATCCTAAATTCATCAATAAAATATTTCCCAAATGACTTTATATGGCTATATTTTTATAGAGAGGAAGAAAAATGTGTTATGAGTTTTTTGGTTTAAAAATCAAGTCATTTGGAGGTCAGAAGAAGAAGTTATAGCCAAAAGAATGAAGGATGTTAAAAACTGTTGAACAACATCCTGCGCTACCTTTTATTCCAACTTCTTCCAGCTCTTCCCAAACAAACCTTTGGGTCAGTCTTTTATGGTCCTTTTGACAAGGAATATGAAGGATTTAGGAAAAACATTCTAATAAAAAAATTTTCCTTTATGCCTTAAGTTTCTGATGAAGCTAATTTCATGCAATTTTGTTTCGTATTCTGTAAGTTATACTAAAAACACTATAGATTGTTCCCAAACCGCGATAGAATCCCAAAGTCAACTTCAATCTAAATTTTGAAACTTTTAGAAACAGAATTAAATTTTGATTTCTACATGAAAAATATATCCCTATGTCTCTAATTTACTATAAATCAAACGTCATCGAATTTAGATATTCACAAATCAAGTTATGCCCTAACAACAGATGTATTTTCAGTAAAATACTGCATATATCATGCTCCAGCTCACTTCAATATTTCATCTTGTTAAGCATATCACCAAATCTGCTTCTTCCTTCACCACCCACACATGCATGAACACCATTCATGCATGCATCAATCCACAAGCTTGAAAATATACACCATTTATGTGTGCTTTCATTAAAAACCCTTAAAACCTTAACAGAAATTATTTACACTATCATAAAACTTATTTGGTTTATACTACACACTTCAGCAAAAATTCCAAAAAATGGGGAGAGCAAAATGAGAGGTTTCAAGGGATAAAGCAAGGGAAAGAAGAGTTGAATAAGTAAAACCCCAAATGGCTAAAGGTTTGCAAGGTGGTTTCGGTGATGGATGAGCCAATAACACAAGCATGCACAAGTTAGATGGATGAGTAAGAAGAGAGGTTTAATGATGGAGAATTTCAGTGGAGATAAAAAAAAAAGGGGTTGTAGAAATTTTTCTTACCCAAAAACATGACTAGGTGGCTCATTTAGGTCTTGACATGTGTCTCCCATCTATGTGTTACATTTGTCACTTATGTAAGACTACCATTTGTCTTTTAACTATTTCTCCATATGTCACACCTTAATAGGTCCATTCCTTAATTAATTACTACTCCAAATATCACACTTCTATTTGTCTCTTATTTTAATATTTTTCTTAATCTAAAGTACTCCAAATATTCAGAAATTTCTGAAATATCCGAAATGTCACCAAAATTTACGAAAATAATTCTAATACACCCAATTCAAATTTTCAAGACAATTAATCCATAATTCACACTTTCATAAAAAAATCACTTATACCCAAAAAATGTCAATGAACACACATACAATTATTTTTTTTGAGTGACAAATTTATTCACATATGTGAGTATGCCAAATGATTCATGAAATGCACTTCTAAATTCTTAATAAATTCTCATATATAGCATCCTAGGGTTCTAAGCCTAATCATAGGGTAATGGGATGTTACATAAATCCTGTTCTTTGACCTCATTCCTTGTTACCTCAAGACGAGGTCGTTCTTAGGGTGGTGATTGGGTACAACTATTTGTATTTGAAGGTAATTAGGTAGCCAATAAAGGATTCACCACTCCTTATAGAAGGAGATGATACCCACGGCCTCTTATAAGGGTGATTACTCGGGAGCCTCTAGCCAGAGCAATTATATGTCATGAATAGAGTCTTCAATGACACATAGAGTAATGAGATCCCAGGATAAGAACAAACATCACTTGCACTAAATGTGACGTAGTCAGTCTAGTGGGAGTTGACACATAGCCCATACTTCAAACCAAGTGGGTTATAGTATGGTGGAAGGATGAATTACACAGTAATTGTCTATGGAAAGGTTCATAAGTTGGACAATTAACTATCAAAAATTTTGTGTATTAATCCACTTATATTCCGGTAAGTAGCCATCATGAAACCCTTCATGATGTGTTTGAATTAAGAGTTAATTCAAGTGCCTAAAATAGCAGGGAACCTAAGGGTCACACGCATAAAAGATCAGATGAAAAACAAGTGTGTATGGCCTGTTTTAAGCATGCCACGATCATGACAGAAGGAACGAAATGATATATAAGTGAGTTATTCACTTATGTACACGACCTTCCTTCACTTCTTGCACACTCAATTGATAGAAAAAGGGTTCTAGAAGAGTTCTAGAGAGAGTGAGAATATTGGTCCATATGAAGTTATTGAGAGCATAAGACCACTGAGTTAAGTTAGTGGTATCAAGGATATATCAAATCCACACTATATTATATAAGTATGTATAGGAAATATTGGTATGATCTGATAGATATATTGTCGGCACAGGAAGTGAAACTTGCGAGTAATAAGAGATATATTGAGGAATCAATTAAGAGAAAGATATCTTAATAAGAAATTGAAAGACCTAGTGATTCCATCGACTATAATCGCTTGGAAGAAAACTGTTAAATGGATAAGTTACATAGGAAATAGAAGAGATTATAAGAAAAATAATACCCCCATCAATTTGATCAATTAGATAAGAATTTTGAGGATGAAATTTATTAAGGGGATAATTGTAGCATCCTGTTTCCATATTAAGGGTTAGAGCCTGGGAATACCATATATGAGAAATATTATTGAGAGATTAAAAAAATGCATTTGATAATCATGCATAATATTCGTATACAGACACGTGAATTTGATCATTGCACACATTACAACAATTTATTCATGCACTCATTTGACATTTTCTAGGTATAAATGATTGTTTTAATGTGATTATGATATGGATAGTAATTATTTTTGCCTTAAAAATTGATCTGGTGAATTAAATTAGTGATTTAGAATTTTTGGTGAAATTTGAGAATTTTCTGGAATTAAAGGTATTTTTGGACTACGAAAAATGCCAAGAGGCAAGATAATTAATGAATAGTAGCAGAAATAAGTGTCAGATGGCGGTAGAAATTTTTATGAATGACATTGGGATTTAAGGACAAGTTTCATTGAATATTGGGACTCAATTGGATTAGAATTGGGAAACAAATGGACTAATTACTAAGAAATAGGTAATATTGTAAGCAAAATGACATTAGCTTTTATTTTTGATTATTAAGTGGTGAGTGTCATAACATGTGTCATGACACCCACCAAGCATCTAACTCCCCTTGCTTTAACCTATAAATTACCTAATTAAAAGACCATCTCCTTTATCTTTCACTTAAGAAAATTACTCTCTTCTTCTTCTTCTTCTTCTTCTTTATCCTCTCGTGATACGATACTCTCACTCTTACTTTCACTCCCCTTTTGTTGAACTTGTGCTATCATCCTTCACCTTACTACTTCAACACCTTACTACCTTCTTCATGTTGATGAAACCCACTTCTATTATATCTTTTTCTTGCACATATATGATGATCTTGTGGTTCAAGGAAAGCTAGGGTTGAGTGTGGGTTGAAGATCTTGAAGCTTAATCAAGTAAGTAGCACCTAAACCTTTGTGGGTTATTTAAATATAAGCGTATGTGATGATAGTTTAGGATAAAATGAACAATGATTTGTAAATTATTTTATGGATATTTTTAATTGGAAATAGAGGTGATCTTGATGCAGAAATGACGTAGAATTGATAAAATAAGCTTAAGATATGTTAGTTGTAACTTGTAGGAGTTGAAGAGCTGGAAAATTTGGAAGTAGTGTGTTGGAGTATGTTATATGCAGTGTTTTACTGAACATACATCTATAATTTGGACATAACTTGATCTGTGAATATCTAAATCGAATATTTTTTATTTAGAGTGAACTAGAAACATATTGCTATATTTTCATGCAGGAATCAAATATGAAATCTGTCCTTAAGAGTCTTGACATTTGCCTTAAAGTTGAGAATAGTGTTCTGTCGAGATATGAGAATAGTCTGTAGTATTTTGATTATAACTTGCTTGATACTGAACCAAAATGCATGAATTTGATGTCATTAGAAACTTAAGCCATATTGGAACATTTTTTAGAAGGTATTGTCTAAATACCTCATTTTCTAGGTCAAAATGGTCATCTGTCTTAAGAAAAACTGGAAAACTACAGGATAAGTGGGAGATTTGTTTCTGTCACGATCGTGGCAGGGAAGGCCACGATTTTGGGCAGTGATTTTACTTGCTAATGTTTTGATTACGCAATTGTTGAACAAATTAAGGAAGAGGTATATAATTATGATGTTTATGGACTTAATTGGGGCTTAAAAGGAACATAAGAGATGTTGAAAAAATTGGTTAAATGTGTGATAAGTTTTGATTGATCTTGATGTTATACCTTTAAGGAAATAGATATTTGAATGTAATGCATCTAAATATGAAATGTTTAGAGTGTTAAATGACGACATAACATAATGCATGAATTTTTTGATTCATTATGAATAAGACATAGTATGGAAGGAGATTGGATTTCATGAATAATATGGAAGGAGATTGAATTTCATGGATGATGAGGATAAGTTTGAAATGTTGAATCAAATGAGTAGAGGATTAGAGAGTTTAATGCAATAAATGGGTAGTGTAATTAGCATGGGATGAAATTGCATTAATGAGTATGAATTTGGGAAAAAATTTGGAGTATAATTGATGTTTGTATAAGTGTTAAATTCGTGTGGATGAAGGAAGAAAAATGCAAGGCACAATCGTGGCTTGATAAAATAAGGTTCTATCACAATCATGGTAGGAACAGCACGATCGTGGCCTGACTAGAAAATGTTTCTGTCATAATCATGGTAGGGACACCAAGATCATGGCTAGACCTAAAGATAAAAAGAGTTATCTTTTGAGTGAAGTTTGAACTAATCAATACTAGGGTGCTTCCATATGAGATAATTAGACTTAAATGAGATCTTAAGTGAACCTAGCGAATGATGAATGAGATGAGTAAAGCAAGTAAAGTGCATTAGATATCAAAGAATGATTGAAAGATGTTAATTGATTATGAGATGTGAAATATACTCAGGATTGTCAATATAAGTATGCATTATACCTTACACATACACATATGTGTATGATGAAATGTTTATATGATTGTGCAATTAATAATGTGTGTGCACTATGTGTGTTGCATGAAATTGATATATAGGATTTAACATTTGCATCCAAACATTTCTAGATCATGGAAGCAAACACTAATCTAGAGCGTACTGTGAGTAACCTAAGATGGTCTCACCTTGATTGTTTAATTCTAAATTGAATTGATATATGATATATGATGTATATGTATATGTATTATTTTTCGGACATAAAATGTCCGAAGCATTTGATGCATGAATAATACATCGAAAGTGTTCTTTGATTGTGAATGTGATTGAATAAATGTGTTCTCAACTTATATGTTGAATGTCAGATCAAGTCCGATGATTAATGTGAATGAGAAAGTGAATGCGAATGCGAATGCATTGGACTAAACGTGGTGATTGAATATGTGAAATGCATTTATTCCATTAATGCGTGAAATATAAAGGTAGTTATGACTAGAGTCACCAGTGAAAAAGAGCTTAAAGCTCAGACATTTATGGTAAAAGCCTAAGGCTCAATGTATAAAGAGCCCTGTATCCCCAATGGATAAGGGATAGTATGATAGAGCCCGATATCCATAATGGATGCAGGATAATGAAAAAGGCACTTAGTCACAACAACGTAATAAATGAACTTAAGTCTCATAAACATTGCATACACATGTGATATGAATAAATTGAATGATTGCAATGTTTTAAGGATATTTATTATGTGAAATGTGTGAATACTTATCAATGAACATGTTTGGCATGATAGCAATGAAATGATGAATTATATGGTTTTTGAAATGTGACAATTGAGAATAAAGTGTTTCGTGATATCACATGATAATCAAGATGACGTGAATTATTTGATAAAATGAATTGTTGTGTTGTATGAGAAGAGTGAACTATCGAGGATGGTTACTTAACTGAGTTCGCAAAACTCACCCCAATTTGCAATATATTTTTCAGGCTCAGAGGAGGCACCTAGTTAAACCAACTGGAGTCTAATCATTGCCTTTTGAGTAAGAGTTAGAGGTCAGGATCAGTAGGTGTCTGCATTGTAAATTTAGTAGTAATTATTGTATTCTGCAAGCTTCATTTATTGCATAAATGAATTATGTTTGTAATAACAATTTGAACAAATACATTTTTGTATTTGTAATGGGCCCAAAAGATTATTGAAATTCCGACAATGTTTTAATGTTTGATCAAATGTGAGTTTGTAATGACAATGGTAATTGTTGATGTTTTAAATAAAATAAAATGGGTCGAAACGATTATGAGTTTTTCTAAAAATGCGTATGCTATGTGAAAATTTTTAATGGTTATGATTGACTGACTATCCTAGTACACCACCCCTATAGTGTGTATTCTCAAATACCGTCAATATGTTCGAGAATATGCCCTATAGGAGTGGGGTGCTACAATTTTGGTATCAGAGCCTAGGCTTAGTGTCTTACATGGGCTTTTTTCGAAATATATGTCAAGTTACATGCATTTTAGACATGTCATAACAGGCAGTAGCAACTAATCCCAGTCTGAGTCGCATATACACAAATCACATGCATGAGCATTCGTGAAGAATTAAGTTGTTAGAAGTAATAAGAAGATTGATGATCTATCAGAATGTGAGAAAAAGGAATTTTATGGATATCTAGAAATGAAAAATAGTACATGGATTGATATGATAGATAAAAGGTTTAGAACATTTATAATTGTGACTGTATCATTGAGTATGATATCAGAATTGTGTTGTGGTTGTGTATCTACGAATTGATATTGATGTGAATATATATATTTTTGTGGATTGACTGAGAGAAGTAGAGATATGAGTATAAATGACAATAATTAAAGTGTACAAGTAAGGTTGAAAGAAAACCAATTTGTTTCTATAACCTAGAGAGGTTGAAATTGGACTTGAAATGGTTATTTAATTAATGTGATAAAAGTTATGATTTAATATGAGATTATGTCAATGGAATTAAGATCATAATTTTAGGATGATTTTACGTCTATAATTCTGAGTTGATTGTGAACATACGTATGTAAGATGTAAATTGGAAGATGAGATGAATGATAACGAGATAAGTAAAAGTCCCCTAGGTTAAGTTGAATTGTTATTGTGAATGTATGTTCGATAATATGATTAACTTAACAAATGATGTCATTAAGCACACACACACACACACACACACACACACATACTTAGATATGAAATAAGAAGTGATCCATGACTTATTGAATGCTTTTAAGTTTTTAATACCCATGGTTAAAAATTTTAAGATTAATCAGAGTAATGCACAAAAGTGTTTATGATGATTAATTAGGGATAGATTGGAAGTGTAAATGATGTTACTATGTGTAACTAATTCGAGGAAAAAGAAGAAGGGCATGATCATGGTAGAGTCCCCACTGATCATGGACAGGCGCAAAAGAAGAAGTATCATCCAGAATCAATTGAGATTAAGGTATCCTTAGCAAAAGTTATTAATTGGTGAATTGTTAGAAATACATCTCTATATAAGATGTAATGATCTTGATGATAAATACCAAACTATAAGAGTAAATTAATGTGCTTATTGCTTCATAGAGCTTTATTATAAAGAGTATTCTGACGATATAAATTATGATAGAAATTGATCTTATCGAGATGTTATGAATAGTTGAAATCGATCTTATTAAGGCATTAAGAATGACTGGAAAGCAATGAAGAATATAGTTGATTAATAAAGATTATGTTAACAGTATAGATGATAGTAGCAAGAAATCTTCTTTCAAAGAAGACTTTCACCGAATTAGGTCAAGTAAACCAGATGGTTTACTTCTAAGAAGAATGAATATTGAATGAATTAAAAGAGAGTATTGGAGTTCCATTTCTAATTGAGGATCAGGCGTAAGAAGTCAAATATTCTACTGAGAGTGCATGCATTTTGTTTAATGTAAAGTATCTAACTACATGATTAGATTCTTGAATTCGAGGTAACACTATTGCAATTGCAAGAAAAACTTAGCTCCACACTATATTCTATACTAATATGTTCAGAAGATGCAAGTTAGATTTGAAGGTTATGTTTAGAAAATTGAGACATGCAAATAAATTGAAATGTGTGGAGAAACTGGTATGAAAGAACAAACATTAGAATAAGTAAATGAGAAATTAGAAGAAATCGAATGAATGGAGAAAGTCATTCTAGAAAATAAGTCAATTGGTAGACTGAGAACCAAATGAGGTAACATTACCTCATTTGAGACATTAGTTACTTAAGAATTTCAAGAATTAGTTATGGGCACTCGTGTTAATCGTGATACCTGTAGGGGTTCATAAATGCCTAGACGGTAGTCATGGAATTAAAGAATACCTGTACATCAACACATATATGTGAGCTACATCTGGTATCTAATACCTAAATGTTATGATCAGAAATAGTATTAACCTCAATGACAATCAAAGCGTTAACCTAAAATCATCTTACTTATGGCATTGTCAACTTGGCCATGTAAGTGAGAAATGGATGATTAAGCTACACAAGAATGGTAGCTCAGGGTCATTTGACTATGAATCATTTGACACATATGAATCCTGCTTATTAGGCAAGATAAAGAAATTACCTTTTAAAGGAAAGCATGAAAGAATGAATGGGTTATTTAACTTAATACATTCTGATGTATGTGGTCTGATGTCTATTCATGCCAGAGGTGGTTTTGTTTACTTCATTAATTTTATCGATGATTATTCATGATATGGGTATGTGTATCTAATGAGATACAAGCCTGAAGCATTTAAAATGTTCAAACAATTTAGACATGAAGTAAGACACTTCAATGAGATTGAGGTGGTGAATACTAAACGAGGAATTTCTATCTTATCTCAAAGATAATGGGATAGTATCCCAATAGACCCCACCTTACACTCCACATCATAATAGTGTGGCTGAAAGGAGAAACCGAACCTTGTAAAATATGGTAAGGTCAATGATGAGCTTAGCAGATCTATCGAAATCCTTTTGGGGTTATGCACTCTAAACTGCTATTTATGTGACAAACAGAGTCCCTTCAAAGGTAGTTGAAGTTACTCCATATGAGATATGGACTAACAGGAGACCCTATCTTTCTTATACGAATGTTTGTGGTTGTCCCATTTATAAGAAGCAGATTCAATCAGACAAGCTTAAAGTGAGATCTGATAAATGTCTATTTATAGGATATCCTAAGAAAATGATTGGATACCAGTTCTATAATGCTTTAGAGCAAAAGGTGTTTATCTCAAAGCATGCGTCTTTTTAGAGAAAGAGTTTTTTTTAAGAGAAGACACTGGGAGCAAAATTGAACTTGAAGAAGTTCATGATGCTCAAACAGACGTAAATAATTACCTAAACCTGAAATTGTTGTTCTTGGAGATGAAACAACAGTTGAACCTTCTAACACATAAAATGTTCATGGGTCAAGTAGGATAAGCATTGTTTAAGAGAGATATGGATTTCTCATAAGTGAATAAAATGACGTATTGCTCGTAAAGGACGATGAGCCTACAACCTATGAAGAGGCTCTAAAGAGTTAATCTGAAAATGACTTCAAGCCATAAAGTCTGAAATGGATTTCATGTATGAAAACCAAGTATGGAGTTTGGTTGACCTACCTGAAGGTTAAAACCCATAAGGTGCAAGTGGATTTTCAAGAAGAAAATCGACATAGATGGTAATGTGATTACCTATAAAGCAAGGTTAGTCGCTAAAGGTTATCATCAAAGACAAGGAATTGACTATGACGAGACATTTAGCCCCTTAGCTATGCTTAAATCCATTAGAATACTCCCGGCCATTGTTACTCATTATGATTATGATATATGATAGATGGATGTGATGACGACTTTCTTAAATGAAAACGTACTAGAGGATGTGTATATGATACAACTTGAGGCTTCATATCCAGAGATGGCAGAAAGGTATCTAAGCTTCAAAATTCCATTTATGGATCAAAGCAAGCATCTAGGAGTTGGAACATTTGATTTGATGAGAAATCAAAGAGTTTGGTTTCTCATAAAATCCTGATGAACCTTGCGTGTACAAGAAGATTAATGGGAGTGCTATCATATTCCTTATGTTATATTTTGATGACATATTAATTATAGGAAATGATGTCTCAATTTTGCAACCAGTCAAAGTTTGATTGTCCTGAAATTTTTCCATGAAGAACCTTGGAGAAGCAACTTATATATTGGGAATAAGGATCTATAAAGATAGATCAAAGAAGTTGCTAGGTTTTTCACAGTCAATGTACATAGTCAAAGTGCTAAATAGGTTTAGCATTGAGTAGTCCAAGAGAGGGTTTCTTCCCATGACTCATAGGATAAAACTCTCGAAATCTATGTGTCCCAAGATGCAAGATGAGAGGACTCGCATGAGTATGATCCAGTATGACTCGGTAGTAAGATCAATCATGTATGCTGTGTTATGTATAAGACTCGATATATCGTATGCTCTAAGTGTTATGAGAAGATATCAATTAGATCCTGGTAAGGGTCACTGGTGGCTGTCAAGAATATCCTAAAGTACTTGAGAAGGACTAAGGATGCATTCTTGATATATGGAAATGGAGATCTCGTAGTGAGCTGGCATACAAATGCCAATTTTCAATCTGACCAAGATGACTCCAAATCCCAGTCAAGTTATGTTTTCACACTGAATGGTGGAGAGGTCAGTTGGAAGAGTTCCAAACAAGAGACGACTGTAGATTTGATGACTGAGTCAGAGTACATTGCAGCTTCAGAAGCAGCAAAAAAAGCTGTTTAGATCAAGAAGTTCGTCATCCTAGCATATTAGACCAATATTGTTGTACTGTGACAATAATGAGGCTATTACAAAAGCCAACAAACCAAAGTCTCATCAGAGGTCCAAGCACATACTCAGGAGATATCACCTGATCAGGGAGATAATTGATAGAGATGATGTGAAGATAGATAGAGTGCCCACAGATTAGCACATCGCTGATCCTTTCACTAAGCCCCGTCCTCAAGCAAAATTTGATTCTTGTGTACTCACCTATGGTATTAGATACAAAGGCGATTGGCTTTAGTGCAAGTGGGAGATTGTTAGAGTAGTGCTCTAAAGGCAATCACATTTAGCACTTTTGTACAGACTTTATTTTTATTAATAAAGCAAAAGACATTTTTTCATTGATTTGATATTTGTTTATATATGAATTGATATTGACCTTAAATCAAATTAATGAAGTCCATGATACAAAACATAGCATTAAAGAAATCATGATGAGCTCATGATAATGAGATTCCTAACATGTGCAATTATGTTAGCATCTAAATAATCCCTAGTCATAGGATTAATAAAACATGACATTATTAATCCAGACAAACTAGCACATATTATACTCCTTGATTTGATAAGGCAATGGATCTCATAAACTGTAAGCATGAGATGTTTAGAGTTAATATGTGGATGCTTACTAAAGGTAGTAAGTACATCGGAGGACCAGCTATAAGATTATTATATAGATGATCTATCAAATGTCAATAAATAATCTAATCATAGCAATGGTGTAAATATCCTTAAACTTGAGGTACTCAAGGATATCTTGGATATAAATCCTGTGCTTTGACATCATTCCTTGTTACCTTAAGACAAGGTCGCTCTTAGGGTGGTGATTGGGTAAAACTATTTGTATTCGAAGGTAACTAGGTAGCTAATAAAGGATTCACCACTCCTGATAGAAGAAGATGATACCCACGGCCTCTTGTTAGGGTCATTAATTGGGAGTCTCTAGCCAGAGCAATTATGTGTCATGAAGAGAGTCCTCAATGACACATAGAGTAATGAGATCCTAGGACAAGAACTAACATCACTTGGACTAGATGTGACATAGTCAGTCTAGTGGGAGTTGACACATAGCCCATACTCTGAACAAAGTAGGGTATAGTATGGTGAAAGGATGAATTGCACAGTTTATGGAAAGCTTTATAAGTTAGATAATTAACTATCAAAGAGTTTGTGTGTTAATCCACTTATATTCTAGCAAGTAACCATCATGAAACCCTTCAGGATGTGTTTAAATTAAAAGTTATTTAAGTGCCTAAAATAGCCGGGAACCTAACGGTCACACGCATAAAAGATCAGATGAAAAACAAGGCAAGAAATGCCACAATCGTGGCTAGCAAGGACAGAAGGCACGAAATGATATATAAGTGAGTCTTCACTTATATACAAGACCTTCCTTCACTTCTTACACACTCAATTGATAGAGAAAGGGTTCTAGAGAGATTGAGAAGTATTCTTGAGTAATCTTCATGAATTTATGCAATTGTTATATAAATCTTACAAGCATGCAAGATAACCTTGATCTATCTCCCATATTGAACATCTACTTGAATTCATCAAGTTTGGTGTTCTAAAACCCTTACACATTATTTCATCTTCCTTATTTGCATGTTCTTCGGTGATCAAGGAAGGGTTTGGAATTTGCAACAACCCAAACAAAGGAGAAGAAACAAGAAAGGAGGAGATACATAAGGTAAAAAGTTTACATTTCATGTTCTTTTATACATATCTATGCATGCATGTTTGATCTTGTGGATTTGGGGTTGTCATGGTGTCGGAATCTTGATTCCGACACTTCCCCTGCATCCGCATGGATACAATGCATACAACCATGGCTAATCTAACAAAATCCATGCAGCCCATGTTCTTCTTCTTTGTGTTTCCATCTTTCTTGTCTTTTAATTTTTTTCTTCTTGCTCTATGAAGACAAGAAAAAATTAATTTTCAAAGAATGGCTCAAATATCATACTTTTGACTCACTTTAACTTCTTGGAGCCTAAAATCACATATGAGTCTAAGTGAGTATCTTAAGCAATTTCATGTCTTAATGGCTAAGTGTTATGAAGTTATTAAATAATCAATTAAGCACCTATCAGTTATTCTAGGAAGTCGATCCTCGCTGCCATCTAATAGGTGTGCATTAGGATATGTTTTTTATAGGTAATTAGCATATGTTTTCTTGCATAATGGTTGCTTATCGCTCTACTTTAGGATTTAGTTTGCATTTTTTCATTAAGTTCGATTTCTATTATGTTCTTGTGTGTTGGATGCTAATTGAGCATAAGAATTGCTTATTTTTGCGTAGGAAAGGAGAGGAAGCAAGTTAGAGGATGAACAAGAGAGTATAGAAGAGAAGACAAGAGGATTATATCTGGGACCAATTCCCACGCTCATGGGAATTATAGAAGGAAATGGAAAAGGCTCAGGTCTAATTCGCACATTCGTGGGAAATCACGAGAGAATGTTTTTGCCTGTAATTCCCACGCTCGTAGGAATCATGCAGATTTCTATAGATGCGGGAATTGAAACCTAAAGTAATATGCGAGGCTTCATTAAACCTAGGGTTTTTGGACTATAAAAAGAGAAGGAAGCCTCCATCTTTAAGGGGGGACGACACCTACCTGTAGAAAGACCATCCTTGGGTAAAGAACACATGTTTGGAGTATCAAGGAAGGATTGAAAACAAGGATTATCATCAAGATTGGGCAAAATGGCACATCAACGCTAAAATTCTAGATTTTGGCAAAGAAGAGAAGGAGTTTTCTTATTTGCTTTCTATCATTTTAATCTTTTCCTTTCTTTGTAAAGATGGATTATTTGAATGTTGATAGTGTTATGGAGACTATGTTAGGC
>JAOQMS010017927.1:0-15973 GCA_027563885.1 Erythroxylum longipes
CTAAGAAAATTGGAAACCTAGTTTAGCTTTCTCTTCTTTTCTTCTTCTCCCACGACACTCTCTTCCCTCTTCTCTCTCATTTTCATTTTTCACTTCATTCTCTCCTTCAATTCATGTTTTTCTCCACCTTAAGATCAAGACCACACTTTCTTCTTCGCCTTTTACCCTTAATGAGTGCTAAAAGTCATCTTTGCCCTTGCTTTTATGCTTCGTGATCTCTAAAGTTAAGTGACATGCCAAAAATGCCCTCAATTCATTCTTAATGCATTAATTTCACTAACTAGTGAAATAAAGTCCTACTAACATTGACATAAATAATTAAACTCCAATAATAATTCTATTATGACCTCATAATTTATTTAAATCATGCTTAACAACTCTATTCATTCTAAGGCAAAAATTCAAATTCCATAGAATATCACACTTAACAAAAATATTTCGGAGGCCAACATCGAGAGAGTACAATTTTAGTTTATAAAATTCTACCTCTCTAGATTATAAATTCTAGTTTAATTAAATTGTGACATCTAAGATGATATTAAATGAGTTCTTATCTTGATGACATTTATTTATGCTTTCTTTCTTTGAATACGTGCTTTGTTCTATTTGTAGTGGTTTTTTTTCTCTTTAATCTACTTTGGTTTGGGTCTAAATTTAACTTCAAGTGTAGTTTTGGTTTTAGATTTAATCATAAATAACCAAACCAACACTTTTTATTTAACTAACTAAGTAATAATAGGAGAGTTTACTGAAGTCCTATTGGTTCCTCATAGGATCAATACCTTATTCACCATTGTATTACTATAAAATAATATATGCACTTGTCTTAGGTTGTAATTAATATATTTTATGATAGAGAAAACTTTATTGTTAGAAAGTGCACCCATCAGGGAACCATCCCTTGCATAGTCTCTCTCTCTCTCTATTTACTAATTAATAACATATTCTCGATTTTCATAACTAAACCCATATCATGTCAAAGTCGATAGTACACATAGCACAAACTAATGTCATACTTGAGAGTGTGGAGAATATACCTAGGTTCTTTGCTAACCTATTCATGTAGGATTTGCCATAGATGGCACCTTTCTTCTAATTTCCTAGTTGATCTAAGTGTACCATAAACCAAAAATCTAGGTGACACGGTATCCTTTCCATTATACACCAAAGATGGAAAGGATCCTTAAGGTCTTGTTTGGTAACTAGTAATAAAGAGGTGGGCATAAGAATGCAACCTTTATTCCTTAACCTTTGGTTGTTTGGTTATAGGTAATAGATAAAATTGGGAATGACAAAACTAGAATGAATTCTAAACAATCCTGCACTTTTGTTCCTAATAGGGGTGTAAGTTGGAATCAAATATAGGTAATAAGAGATAAGAGATATTATTAAAATATTATCAAGTTATTATCAAAATATCATAAAGATATTGTTAGGATATTAATTCTTATCATAACATTATCATTAATTTACATATTAAGATCTTTTATATTAATTTTTAACAATTATTTTATTTTTGTTTCATTCATATTTTTATTCTTATCATAAAGTTATTTAAAATTAACATTTTATAAATCATTAAGATTTTTGATCAATTATAAAATATTTTAATTAATTATTTACAAAACAAAATTGTAAAATAACTAGATATGAGTAAAAATTTTCTCATTATCTTCTTTAATATTTAATACCAAATATTAGCATAACTATTAACTTTATTTAATGCTATACTAAACACGCATAATAAGTAATTTCATTCATATTATAATTTTCATTTTCTATTTTCCACTTCTATTCCTTTTTTATTCTGATTCCTTTATTACCGGTTATCGAACAAGACTTAAGATATATAGACAATTACCTTATATAAATACTAAGTAGCTAAGGATGCGATATGAGTACTTTTAGTTATAGAGGGATCAAACTTAGGCATCTCATTTAATGTAGTCCCAAAGGGTTCTAAGAGTATAGAAAATTTGTTTAATGGGAATTTACGTTACAGAGTTTCTAACGGAGTGTGTGATGAGAATCCAAAAGGTGTTAAAAGTACAACACTAAATTTTGATCAATTGGGCAATAACGGAGGACCAATCACAAAGTCAAGAGTTAAGAGATTAAAGAAGCTCTAAATGGGCTAATTGAAGGCATGCGGACTGAAAGTGCAAGTTGCTATGAAGAATTAAGTCAATCTTTAAATTCAAGACTAGTTAACTTAATTCAACAAATGAAGCAGTAAAATATTTTGTTTAAAAAATGCAAGAAGATGGCAGATTTCCAGGTTGAACAAAGCTATAGAGTTATAAAGGGAACTTTTATTTACCTAAGCTTAACATTACCAAATTCCCTTCATAAATCTGGTTTCATAGATTATCTTAGGTCAAAGTTATTAATTTCAGTTGTTGGGTCTTCCTAATCTTAGTAAGGTTCATATCATTTAGTATAAGAGCTTTGACTCTAAGATCAGGTTTGCATATCCATTCTTTAATTGTTCTCTATGTCCTTTCTTGTTGTGTTTTTCTTTTTCATTCTATTCATCTTATTTTATATTAATTTGGCTGCTATCTAAAACTCAGTTTAAAAAAATTAAAAAAATAATAAAAATATGAATTCTAATTGGTGCTAGTGTTAAAAGCAAATGTAAAAATTATTGCTTATATATTATTTCCTTATCGATAACTTCATTATATAGTTTGAAACACCTTTAGTTACATCTTGTTTCATTATAAAATTCTCTTTGTTCATATTTGAATTCCCTTACACTCATCATATTTGAATATTTGTTTCCTTCTTGTTTTAATTCTAAAAACATTTCTCAGTGTTTGTTAAATTAAATAGACTATTTTTTTGTTTTTGTGTGCTATAAGTCAATTCTTGGTTGTCTTGATTAATTCCTTAAAGAAACAAAGAAACATAAAGAAGGTTAGAAACAGGAATGAGTAGTAGGCTATAAAGAGGGTAAAAACCTATTTTTTGAGTGAAACACGAGTGTCAGTGCCATCAATCCTAAAGGAAACACATAAGGGAATGTTTGTGAGGTAAACTAATATTATTTTTGAAGGTTTAAAACCGTACAAGGAACAGAGCGAAGACATTCAAGACATTTTTTTTATATCAAATTATACTTGAAAAATGTGCAACAAACTTGAAGAAACTTTCTATGAGATTTGTTGTGGTTGACAATTGATTTAAAAGGTTGGAATCGAGTATACATAAAGGGCAACCTAAAGCACAACGATGAGCAGGGAGAATGATGATGATTTTAGAACTAGCCTTAAATGCATGTTTTCAGCAAATTTATGCATAATAAAGGAGTTAAGGTTGAAAAAATTTAGGGAGTATAAAACTAAAAATTCAACCATTCCAATGGAAGAAAGATCATGAAGCTTACTTGGAGTGTGAAAAGAAGGTGGGCTTAGTTTTTGAATGCCATGACTACTCCAAGGAGAAAAAGTGAGCTTGGTTACCATATAATCAACTGAATATGTAATTATTTGGTAGGATCAACTTGTACTTAGTAGGAGGCAAAATCATGAAAGACCTATAGACACATAGGAAGAGATGAAATGTGCAATGAGAAGGGAATTTGTTCCTAGTAACTGTCATAGGCAATTGTTTCATAAATTATGAAGCCTTTCTCAAGGGAGAAATAGTGTGAAAGATTACCATAAGGAATGGAGATTGTCATGATTAAAGCTAATGTAGTGGAGGATAGAAAAGCCATAGTTGCATGGTTTCTGAATGGGATGAATAGAGAAATTTGAGATGTGGTGGAGTTGCAACACTATGTAAAACATGAAGACATGATATACATGGATATTAAAGTGGAGAAATAACAAAAGAGGAAGAGTTCAAATACGATAGCGAAAATTTTGGGTTCTACTTTTTGGAAGCCAATTTTATCAAAAAGGAGGAGAAAGCTATTTCTAGGCCTAAAATTGATGCAACAAAGAACTCAAAAAAAAGGGGCAGCAATAAGTCCAAGGTAAAACCAAAATTCAAACTACTAGAACTCATAGCATTAAATGTTTTAGATGTTTAGGTATATAGGATTCTTTGCTTCTTAATGTCCAATAAGAGGGCAATGATGATTAAAAAGATAGGGCATTGTAAGTATAAGTGAATTAGATTTTATGATGAGTCTGTGCTACCCTTGGAGGATGTAATTAACATAGAGTTTGTTGAAAATGGAAAAATTCTTGTGAAAATATGTTCTTTGAGTGTCCAAGTGAAAGACAAACAGGTACAAAGAGACAATATTTTCATATTATATGTTGAATCAATGATAAGGTATGTGTTTTGATAATTGATAGGGTGTTTACTAATGTTTCCAATGCTGGATTGGATGATAAATTAGGTCTACCAACTTTTAAACATCCTAGACCATATAAATTGCAAAGTTTGAATGGATGTAGAGAACTTAAGGTGCATAAGCAAATATTAGTTTCTTTCTATTGGGCATTATAAAGATGAGATATTGTGTGATGTAATACCTATGCATGCTGACACATCTTGTTGGGACGTCCATAGTAATTAGGCCAAGTAGTTCATGATGGGTTCACAAATTAATATTCTTTTATAATGAATGAAAACCCCATTAGGCTTGTATCCCTCCCTCCTAAACAAGTGTACGAAGATCAAGTAAAAATAGAGATGTGAAGAAAAGAGCGAGATAGTGAGAATAAAAGTGAGTGGAGAATTCAAAATAAAAACGAAAGAGTAAGGTAAGAGGAGCAAATAAAATAGAAAATAAAGAAAGTATGCAAAATGAAAAGTGATGCGTTTGGTTTCTCAAGAAAATAAATATAAATATGCTTTGTTTATTTATAATTAAACTTAATCAAATTTAGTTATAAGAGTTGAATGAAAGAAAAGAAAGATAGAAAAAAACTTGAGTTCAACCCTTGAAAACCTGCAGCAGCAAAGAGATTAACGCTTAACTTCATGAGAAATGAAACTAAAACACCCATAGAAAGCATGAGTCTATGTGTGGTTCAAGATAATAGTTCGAGGTCTTTAACTCAAATTCCACCGTTAACTTTCAAAAGAGATCCACTTATGGATATTGTTGGGCTTATGACAAGGGCTAGGAATAAAAGGATGCAAGGGGCTTTGAATAATTTAATTAAAGAAGTCCATTCTCAAGCTCAAGTCCAAGTTGCTTCAATTACTGAGTTAAAGCAAGTCCACTTAATAAGTCTCAAAGAAGTTGGGAAAACCAACTAGAAAAATAAGGCCCATGGCTGAATTTACTATTAATAGTTTTCTTTCTTTATAATGGATAGACTAAATCCTATTAGGTATCTTGTTTCCTAAAAGTTAGTTTCCTAGTAGGTCTTGTTTCCTACAAGTTAGTTTCCTAGTATATCTTGGTTCCTAAAAGGTAGTTTCCTAGTGGGTTAAGTAATTATAGGTTTAAGGTAATTCCTTTTCCTTAATTTTCGGTCAACTCCTCTCCTATATCAATGGAGGTTCGACTATCACTAAGGGATATAATTCTATAACATTAATTTGTGAGTTTTATCCTTATTATTATTCTTGTTAAATAATTAGAATATATTGCACCATTTTCATGCTTTGTATACGACTTATCTAATTGATTTTTTTTTGTGAATTAGTGGTGTCTTTATTTGTTGTTCTTCTTTCAATCTTGTGTTGTTCAATTCATAATTTGCATGAATTGGGTTATACATTTTCTTGGGGTTGGGTTACAAATCTTGTGAAACAAACTTTATTCTTCTATTCTTGTTCAAATAATATTCTTCGTTGAAGATCAAGTGGTGAATTAAGAAAAATATTGGGCAAGTTCTTTTTTATATTATGCAATTTGATATCAATTTTCCCCTTCCTCAGAAGAATTCATCCTCGAATCCAATAGATCTACATCAAATTCAAAGGGAGAGATACGTTAAAAGTTGCACTAACACCATAGTCACTTGAAAGATTAAGTTTGTAAGCGTTCAGCCTAGCCACAACTTGGAAAAAGCCATTGCCCTAGGATGGAGCTTTGTTCTTTGGGAAGTAGGAAATCTTTCTTTGTGCATAAGAACCTAAACCCAATTGTCAGACTAAAAAAGACCTCTTTTCTTCCCTTATTGGCGTTTCATACATAGTGCTTAGTTTTGTGCTCTATGGTCTCACACAATTTAGCATGCAACTTTTGGATAAATAACTTCAAACAGAGAATAGTTGGTAACAGTGTAAATTGTTCGATTATAAATAAATTCAGCTATATGTATACAAGACTCCCAACTTCTCAAATTCCATTTGATTATGATGTGCAATAGGGTAACAAGCGTCCCATTTACAACCTCATTTTGACCATCAATTTGGGGAACAAATTAGTTCCAAATTTTCCCTAAAGGATTTTCCAAAAGTAGTTAAGAATTTTATATCTCTATCAGACACAACGCTTCTAGGAATACCATGCACCCTAACTATTTCTCGAAAGAATAAATCAGCCATATATGCAGCATTATTAGTTTTCCTACAAGTAATGAAATGTGCCATTTTGGAAAAACAATCAACTACAATCATTCCTCGTTGAGATCTTGGTAATCCTAACACAAAATCCATAGAAATATCAACCCAAGGGAATGAGGGAATGGGAAATGGCATGAATAGTCCATGTGGTTTAGATGTTGATTTATCCATTTTGCCCTCAATGCACCTTTCACAAATTCTTTCAACTTCCTTTTTCATATTAGTCTAATGAAAATATTATTGCAATACATCAAGAGTTTTAAGAATATCAAATAAGACAATCACTATGAGCTTCACGTACCAACAGTTCACGCATAGAGCAATAGGCACATAAAATTTGTTTTGTTTGAACAAAAATCCATTATGTCTATAGAACTTATTAAATGCACCAGACTCACATGCAATATAGACAATTGAGAAATCAAGATCATGTTCATACAAATCTTTCACATATTCAAATCCTAATAACTTAGTGTCCAAAGTAACAAGCAACCCATTCTTACGTGACAATACATCAGCAACAACATTTTATTTCCCCTTTTTGCACTTAATGACATAAGGAAAAGATTCAAGAAAAGCACTCCACTTAGAAAATCGTTTATTGAGCTTGTTTTGAACATGCTAATATTTAAGAGATTCATGATCAATATGGATGACAAACTCTTTAGGCATCAAGTAGTGTTGCCAGGTTTTCAAAGCTCTAATGATAGCATAAAGTTCTTTATAATAAGTTGGATAATTAAAAAACGCATCATTTAGTAGGGCTTCCTTAGTTGAGAAATCCTTCACAAACCCTACTAGCATCAATTTTGACTTCCTTTGGCAACGAAATCCCTCTTTCCTCAAGTGTACCCAAAACCTAATCTCCAGGTTCAAATACAATCTTTTTATGGTTCTTATTGTGTTGCTTTTATATTAAAGATGATGAGGATTAAGGTACTAGCCGAATGGCTCTAGATGATGTTATTGCAAGGAATTAGAGGTCCAATGACTAGAGCAAGAACAAAATGAATGAAAGAAGCTTTGCAAGGATTAATCATGGAGATGTAAGAAAAGGAGGCTATTATTGAAGGTGCTAGCTAAAGCATTACCAAGATTAATTACTTATCTTCATCTACAAGATGTTAGACAAAACTTAGTACATTGTTAACCAAGCTTGGAATACAAGATACAAGGCTGATCATCACATATGGGTTTGAAGGAAGCCCAATCTGTATAACTAAGATTCAATCAACAAGTGGACTGGTTATGTTGATTTAATTAAGCCTAAATTTACGTTTTTGAGTTAATTAGGCCTTATTAAGAGTCATTCCTTAAAAATTTTGTTCATATCTTGATAAATCATATTATTTCCTTAATTTAGTATATATCCACATTTAATAATGATTTGCATCCTCAATTAAGGATTCCCTTTCTTATTTAGGTCTTTCCTACTTAGGAATGAACTAGGAATAAGTAAGAAAACCCTTTCCTAATAGGAATAGGATATTATGATGCCTATTTAAAGGGTCATCTAATGTATTAAGAGATCATCATCACTATCAGTAAAAATTGAGTTATTTTCCAGCAAGCTTTGCTTGTTCTTTTATTTTCTTGATGGAATTTAAATCTGACTTATCAAGGGAGTGATCAACCTTTGTGTCATCTTAAGATCGGGGTTTTAAGGATTTAGCTTCTTTAAGATTCTAATATGATTGTTCAACTTGTTTTCTAGGATTCTGGGCCCATATAGATCAAGAGTTCCTAGGGTAGGTCACCTAGTGGGTCTATATCATTTGGTATTAGAGCCTTAGGTTTGTACAAATTAGGTTTATATCCTTTTGTTATCATTGTTTGGTGTTTGTTTCCTTTTTCCTTGTTGGAGTCCTTGTGATTTACAATTTTATTGCTATCTTTTAAAGCTTATATCATTCTTTTCATTTTAAATCAAATTCATTCTTTAAAAAAAGAAGAAGAAGAAGAAGAAGAAAACCATGTTTAAAAAAACAAAGCAAAACAAAAGAAAAGAGAAAAGAAAAGAACATTTGTGAACTGATTTGTGTATCTTACATCTGATTGAGTTATCTAATAGGATTGCAATCTGATTCATTTTTTGAGTTATCGATTAAGATTTCAACCTGATTCATTTTTTGTAATCAAAGAATCATATTCTAAGATAATTATTCATAAGAAATTTTCTCTCCATTTCTGAGATTGGTTAATAGAGTCAAGATCATTTGCCTAATTCTTGAATAATTTCGTGTTCCTCTCTTTGTTATACAATTCATATGTGATAGAGCAATTACAAGTTGTTCACTTCTCTTTTTATGTTTAACACATTCTTTTGCATGTCTTTTGCTTAGTCTTGAAGTTATCTTGTTTCCTTGACTCCTTAATTATTATTTCTTTGTGTTTATTGGTTTCCTTAGCTAAGTTTCTAAAGTTTTGATTTTTAAAATTTACCATGATCTAGACAATTACTCATCTTGATTTGTTAGTCTTGATTCTCTTAAGAACATAAAAGGGGGGTGGGCTTGAAGGAAAAAGAAAAGGAAAGAATGGTGGCATCAGAATCATGAAAAGGCAAAAATAGAGTGAAACACAAGTGGAACTTGCATTATTTTGAGTGTAAACACGTGAGCGTGTGTGTGAGGATCCTATTCTATTTTACTACTAACTTTCTTTTATAGGTTATAAACATGAGTAGTGAAGGAGAACAATACAAAATTAACATGAAATTGTTCATGACGGCTATCAATGAACAATTTGAGAAGTTGAGCACCAAGTTGGATGATCTACAATCTTCATTAGCTTCCAAATCCACTAGAAGGAGTGTGTTTGAAGAGGAAGAGGAAGACGAATCAGAGTATGAAGATTCCAAATCTAGAAGAGGGAAGAAGGATGTTTCCAAAAGAGATAACAATTTGGGCAGTATAAAGATGAAGATTCTAGCCTTTCAAAGAAAGAATGATCCTGAGCTCTATTTAAAGTGGGAAAGAAAGGTTGTACTCCTAAGAGAAGAAAGTGAAACTTGTAGCTGTTGAAATTCAAAGATTATGTAAGTATTTTGTGGGACCAATTACTAATAAATAGAAGGAGGAATGGTGAGAGATTAATTCAGTCATGGGAAGAAATGAAAATGGTAATGCGCAAGAGATTTATACCTAGCCATTACTGTAGAGATTTTCATAGAAAGTTGCAATGGCTTGTTCAAGGGTCTAAGAGTGTAGAAGAATATTATAAAGAGATGGAGGAGGCTATTATTAGAGAAAAAATAGAGGAGGACCAAGAGGAAACAATGGCTCAATTCATAGGTGGTTTAAACAAAGAGATTACTAATGTAGTAGACTTACAACACTGTGTGGAGATGCAACAATTGCTACATAAGGCCATTAAGGCTAAGAAAGAACAAAAATTAAGAAAATTAAGTTCGAATTCTAACTATTCTTAGAAGTCAACTTGGAAAGAGAAAGACACTAACTCATCCTCGAAATTGAAAGGAGATGCAAAGTCAAAGGATTCGGTTACTACTTCTAAACGTAAAACTGAAACTAATTCTTCTCCTAAATCTCAATATATTAAGTGTTTTAGTTATCTAGGGTTTGGACATATCACTTCTCAATGTCCAAACAAAAGGGCTATGATTGTGTTAGAAACTGAAACTAAATCTTCTCTTAAATCTCAATATATTAAGTGCTTTAGTTATCTAGGGTTTGGATATATCACTTCTCAATGTCCAAATAAAAGGGATATAATTGTGTTAGAGAATGGTGATGGAAGATTGTTGGTTCAAGTGATAATGAAATGCCAACATTGGAGGACTGCTCTTGATGGAAAACTAAGGGCATGTGAAAGACGAGAAGAGAAGCATACATGGTGTGATCAACCTCAAGGAATCCTAGGATATGACTTGCATGGATATGAGCTTGCAAAAGGAGGCTTAAGACCTAAAATTGGATCAGATTTGAAGTCTAAATGTGCAAGGCAAGGGTCTGAATGAAATTCCCATATCAAAGGCCCAACGTTCAAGTCTAATGTTCCTAAATATCCATTACAAAATGTTAAAGGCCTAGTGACTCAGATTTGAAGTCTAAATGTGCAAGGCAAGGGTCTGAATGAAATTCCCATATCAAAGGCCCAACGTTCAAGTCAAATGTTCCTAAATATCCATTACAAGATTTTAAAGGCCTAGTGACAAGATCTAGGGCCAAAGAAATGAAGCAAGCATTGAATTGTTTGATCCAAGAACTTCAAGAGATAGAACGCATGTTGTTGAGTCAGATTTCATCTCATAATGGTCCAAAAGACATTGTCTTACTCCTTGAAGCCTAAAAGGAAGTGTCCAAAGGTCCACACGAAGTCCAATTGGGAGAACTCACTTAAAAAACCATGTGACAACTATGTGCCACTTAAAACTAAGAAGGACATGATTTATAAGGTTCAATATGTTCAGATCATGTTTTATTTAGTTTCCTTTTTGTTTTCCTTGAAAGGTCATCTAGTCAACACCTTTCTAAGTTTATTTTGTTTCCTTTTATTTAGTTTCTTCTTTAGGCATTAAGTTAGGAATTTTTCCTATAAATAGGCACCCTCTATGTACTTTGGAAAGGGATTTTCATTTAGAAATACTATTAAGTATTATTGGGAGCATTCTAACTTTCTTTGAATTCTTTTAGAATACTTGGCTTATTAAAGGAGTGGTCTTCCATTGTGGCATCCTAAGGTTAGAGTTCTAAGAGACAATTTCTCTTAGGGTTCTTTCCATTGACAAACATTCTTCTAACCCTTTTTCTCTTTGTGTTCTATTTCTATCTTTTCAATTTTGTTTCTTGTGCTTTCGTGTGTGTTTGATTCTAATCGTTCTCGGGCATAGTTCTATCTTATTGAAGGTTCTCTAGGATAAGTTCTTATTGGGTCTCCCATCATTTGGTATCAGGGCGCTTTGGTTGCTATATCTCAAATAATTATCCTTTTGTTGTTTATTTTCGTTCCTCTTCTCTGTCCATTTTTTAGTATCTCTAAGTATAGACTAATACAAAAGGGCTCAAAGAGTCCAGCATTATAGTTTCACTCTATTTTTTACTTTTTGCAATGCTGATCTCACCACTCTTGCCTTTTTTTTCAACTCAAGCTAGCCCCATGTTCTTAAGAGAATCAAGACTAGTAAACCAAGATGAGTAATATGTAATTTTTCAATCCTTGAAGGACCAATATGTAATTTTATAAAGTTAAGGGTCTTAATTATAATTTTCAAAAGTCCAGGGACCAAAATGAAAATAAAATTTTTGGTCATTCCCAAATTTTGCGCTTAATTGCAAATTTAGGAAAAGTTTGGAGGGTATAATAGTAACTTCATATAAGTTAAGGGCAAAAAGGTAATTTCACCTTCGTTGGTCAAAGATTAGTCAACATTCTAAACCCTTCTTCCTTGTGTGGTCGTGCACCCCACGATTAAGTATTAAAAACATTTTGTTTTAATTGAAAGAAAGGAGAAGAAAGAAAAGAGAGGAGGAGAGGAACACCATACAGCCACCACCAAATTTCCACCATTTTTTTAATTCTACAACCCAAACCAAGGTGTTCTAAGTTAATTTGGGATCAAGGAACTCAAATCTATCATTAGATTTAAGAAATTCTCAAATTATTTTAAGATATCGCCAAATTAAAGTTTAGATAAATTTTGTCTCATCTCTCTCTACATTATGATTTTGAATTTGGTGCTAAGATATTTTGTTCTCCATGTTTGAATATGCATGAATAATGGTTTAGATGATTCATGAATATTCAAATTTTGGGGGAGGCTTCCAAAATATATGCTAAAAATTATAGTGAAGCCAGTTTGTAAATTTGAAAGTTTTCACATGGAGAATTGGCAAAGTAGTGGCATGCTGGGTTGGCCGAAAGTATTGGTGGGATGATTGGGTGCTTGAGCAAGGGACCAATTGATACTTTGTAGTTGAAGAAATTGTGTGGGAGATCACTAAGGGAGACTTGGTAACATTTCATGGTGATTTTAGAGGATTTTTATGAGTAGATTTGCCAAGTGCACGTGAGATGGCCGAACGGGGGGAGATCTTCCCCGAAGCTAGCCTCAAATGATGCTGGGTGATGGGGCTAACTTGCAAGGCAACAGGTCAATGGGGGAAGTTTCTCGCCCATTACTAGCCTTATTTTGCCGAATATGTTGTTTTTTACCCGAGGAGGCTAGCGTGAGCTTGTACTAGCATGACAACAAGTTTTCCCCAACGAATGTGTCTAGCGATCGTGCCGACGGGCTATTTTTCTCACTGAAGGTGCGCTAACAGGCTATTTTTCCCACCAAATGTGCCTAGGGGCTATGCCAACGGGCTGTATTGCCTACCGAAGGTACCTAGCGACCATGCTGAAGGGTTGTTTTACCCATCAAAGGTGCCTAACGGACTGTTTTTCCCACCGAATATGCCTAGCGACCATGCCAACGGGTTGTTTTACCCATCAAAGGTTCCCAAGAGGCTGTTTTTCAAAACGACGGTGCATAGCGACCGTGCCAATAGGCTGTTTTACCCAGCGAAGGTACCCAAGGAATTGTTTTTCCCACCGAGCGTGCCTAGCGACCGCGTGACCGTGCCGACAGGCTGTTGTATCCACCGAAGGTGCCCAATGGGCTTTTTTGCCTACCGAAGGTGCCTAGTGACCGTGTCGAAGTGCCATTTTACCCACTGAAGGTGCCCAACGAGCTGTTTTTCCCACCAATAGTGCCTAGCGACCGTATGAAAGGGTTGTTTTTCCCATGGAATGTGCCTAGCGACTGTGCCAACGGACTGTTCTGCCTATCGAAGTTGCATAGAGATAGTGCCGAAGGATTGTTTTACTTACTGAAGGTGCCCAACAGGCTGTTTTCACACCAAATGTGCCTAGAAACTATGCCAACAGGTTGTTTTGCCCACCGAAGGTGCTTAACGACCGTGCAAGTGGGCTATTTTACCCACCGAAGGTGCCCAACGAGCTATTTTTCCCACCTACGGTGCCTAACGACTGTGTCAACGGGCTGTTTTGCCCACCAAAGGTGCCTAACGACCATGTCAATGGGCTATTTATCCTACCAAAGGTGCCTAGCGACCATACCGAAGGGCTGTTTTACCCACTGAAGGTGCCTAGCGACCGTATTGGCCATATTGGTTGGTAAAGCTGACACAACTGGAGGACTGATTTCCACCTTTTGTTAGGTGGGGAACAATTCATTGGAGCAAATGCACGAGCTAGCCTCATTATGGACGGGGTATTCACTTATTGCTGGGACAGATATACATTGCTAGATGGGGACTGCATAATTGATGCCAATGTTCTGGCTTGACAGGGACGGATTTTAATTGCTGGTGAGTAATGCAAATTGGCCTTGTTAATGTGAGCAACTACAAGGATGGAGTTTACGGATCTACAGGCGAACTCACTGGCCATTACTGCTTGAAGATAGGGATGGAAGTGCCTTGTTGCTGGCTAAAGAGATCTGCGGCCGGTGTTATTATTCACAGAGGAGGTTTTCACTCGGTGCTGGTTAGTGGATGGAGTAGTCGACACAATTGGAGACATATCTGGGGCAATTTCATTGTTGTAGGCTGGGATGGATTGAGTATATATATTGGGGCTGTTATACTGGCTAACCTCATTATTGTCCACCTTTGGTGGATTGCAAGGCTGGCCTCCACCTTTTGACAGGTTAGAGAACATAGTACTGGCTAGCCTCAGTGATGGTAGGGTTCATTGCTGGGTTGGATGTGCAATGTGGCTAGTTGTATTGGCAATATTGACTAGTCGGGGCTACAATACTTGATAGCCTTATTTATAACCTACTTCTTCACATTTTACTGGTCAGATCATGCCATGCTGGCATAGCTGAAATGGCTTCTCTTGGTTATGATCGTACTTCCTATAGTTGATGATAATGTTGGTTTTGCTTATAGGCTAAACAGAAATGGATGTTGGTTATTGGGTTATGCAAATTGGTCAGACAGATTTGGATAGCCCCATAATGAGCATTGGTATTACTTTTTGTTATATGATGTAGACATGATTACATTACGTTATTTTTGATTATGCAGTTGATTTGTCTTGATAGATTAGACTAAGAACTTGAAATTGAAGTACAGGTTACTTACTCTGACTGGGGTATGCCCCAAGGACTTTGTACAGTTTCTTTGATTCAATACATTTACATTGTATCAAAAAAAGAAAGAGTTATGAGTCTGTCAATCCTTACTATATCCGAACCTGGTAAGTTTCCCCGTGTTGAGTTAAATTAAGCTACAGGCTCCACTTCTAGTGGTGCCCTTCTGTTAATTCCTTTAAGTTTCAGCCTTGCGACCATACTCCCCCCAGAACCCAAAGACTTTGATTTCTCATAAGGTGTTGGTGGAGTCCTAAAAGCAACGTCCACCGATCCCTGGATGACATTTTTTATGGTTGAGACTAGGACAGTATCTGATTGTCTTCGAGCCCCTAACTTTCGTTCTTGATTAATGAAAATATCCTTAGCAATTACTTTCATAGTTGTTTATCTTTCATAAATCCAAAATTTTCACCTCTGACTATAAAATACGAATGCTCCCAACTGTCCCTGTTAATCATTACTCCGATCCTGAAGGCCAACACAATAGGACCGAAATCCTATGATGTTATCCCATGCTAATGTATATATCCTATTATGTTATCCCATGCTAATGTATATAGAGCATAGGTTTGCTTTGAGCACTCTAATTTCTTCAAAATAATAGCACTGGAGGCACAACCCAGCTTCTTAAGGCCAGGAGTGCATCACTGATAGAAGGGACGAGCCGGTCGGTGGATACCTCACAGCAGACCGGCCGACCTAACCAAAGGTCCAACTACGAACTTTTTAACTGCAACAACTTAAATATACGCTGTTGGAGTTGGAATTAATGCAGCTATTGGAACCAGACTTGCCCTCTAATGGATCCTTGTTAAGGGATTTAGATTGTATTCATTCCAATTACCAGAGTCATGGAGCCCGATATTGTTATTTATTGTCAGTACCTCCCCTTGTCAGGATTGGGTAATTTACGTGCCTGCTGCCTTCCTTAGATATGGAAGCTGTTTCTTAGGCTCCCTCTCTGAAATTGAACCTTAATTCTTCGTTACCCGTCAGCACCATGGTAGGCCTTTATCCTACCATCGAAAGTTGATAGGGCAGAAATTTGAATGATGCGTCGTTGGCACAATGGCCATGTGATCTATCGAGTTATCATGAATCATCAGAGCAACGAGCAAAGCCCGCGTCGACCTTTTATTTAATAAATGCATCCCTTCTAGAAGTTGGGGTTTGTTACACGTATTAGCTTTAGAATTACTACAATTATCTGATTGAGCCCATGTTTATTACATAAATTGGCGACATTTTCAAGACTTTTACTACCCTTTTTGACTCTTATCTCTAGCTTTTTTGCTTAAATTGATTCTTGAGTGTGTGCTTTTATTTTATGTAGTTTGAAGGTAAAAATTGTTACAAATCAGTATTCAT
>JAOQMS010017957.1:0-15971 GCA_027563885.1 Erythroxylum longipes
CTGTTCACAAATGCACGAGCATGAGATGTGTTTTCCTAATTTCTCACGTGTACCCGCTTCTATGGTTCAACCCGTTATACGGAAACGGGATGTTACAATTAAACTCGGAAGAAGAGGAAAGCATAGAAGAAGCAGAAAACACAGAAGAAGTGGAGAACACAGAAGAAGTAAAAACTCAGAAGAAGTGCAAAACATAAACGATACAAAGATGAAGATATGCTAGTACATCGGATAGTTAGTTAGTTGGAGTTAGTTACAGAACTCGACTAAATAACGGGTTCTATAAGAACCAAAAAGCAGTTATCAAGAATCAAGAAGCAGTTCGAGACTTAGGCTATATATACTAGTCGTAGTCGAAGATTGAACAACCTTTGAACTTTTAATCTTTTGAGCTTTCAAGTGTATACTTACAAAGAAAAAATTTTGTAGAGCGATACTAAGATAGGAAACCCTACTGTAACAAAAAGCTCACAATATCTTTTTAGTGAGAGAAAGAAAAGGCTAAGAGCCTGGAGAGGCTAAGATAGCAGAAAGAATAATTTGTATAAGAGACCTGAAGAGGCTCTGGAAGGGAAGAAAGAATACTTGTAAATTTGTCGAAGTACAGTGAAAACTCAGACGAACTCTAAGGACTGGACGTAGCCCATGGTTTGGGGTGAACCAGTATAAAAATCACAGCGTCTATCTTCTATCCTTACGCTTTATTCTATTTTGTTGTTAAACAAGTATATAGAAGTTATTTGCGATTTAACTACATAACTATTTTTGTATAACTATTGTGGTATTCTTTTAACAGTTGGAAAAGTTTTTAACCAGAAATATTAAAGTGTTTTTATTCATGAAAAGAATACACAATTCAACACCCTTCTTGTGTATTTCGTATATTGTACGTGAATTCTATATTAACGTGTGATTTCCTTTAGTATGTGTACTCAATTGACATATTTCGGGGTATGAAAGGTTTAAAATGATTATGATTTGATTATATATTGCTTATGTCTTCAATTTTGGTTTAATGGATTATGATTAGTAATTTGGAGTTAATTGTTACAATTGAAAAATTGATGAATTAAATGTACATTTACTCTCGGAAAAAAGTCAAGTGACAAGATAAGTTGATGTATGGAAATTTAGGATGACTAAGCTTATACAATAAGTGACTTTTGGCATAGATAATTAAGTGACAAATGGTAGCAGTGATTGAGTGACAAATGGCCTAGGATATTGGTGACATTTGGCAGCTAACGGAGAGGACAAGTGACTTACATGCACAAGTAACAAATGTCATTGTAACATAGTGACACCTAGCACAAAATGGCTTAAGCAAGCGAAAATTCATTCTTCTCTCTTGAAGTTTCTGCTACATGCTTTCTTCTCCTTCCTCTCACCATCGAAACACCACACCCTCACATCTCTGTGTTTTGCTTACGTTTGTGTTTAATTAACACACCAAAATTCATGCTTTTACCCTTCATAAAGATAGTCGTAAAACCAGCTCATTGTTATACTTGTTGTTGTCCTCTTCTTGTTACCAAAAATCATCCAATTTCTGCCTTGTTCTTAGAGTTGTGTTTGTATGCTTGGAAGGCTCGTTAACTTGATGGATTGAGGTGGAATTTGAGCTAAATAAGTAAGTAAAGAATTATTCTTTATGGCATGTTGTAATAGAACTTGTTGATGACTAAATTAGAGATGGATTGATTGTGATATTAGAGTGAAACAAGTGTTAGAAAATGATACATGAATTTGAAGTTTAAATGGAAGTGAATTTATGCTAAAGAAAGGTGCCAGTGAAGTGTTCGTGAATTTAGAAAAGTTAGGATTACATGTATGATGGCATTAAGTGAATGATAGTTTCTGTTTTGTCTTTCCACAATCGTGGAAATGCACCCTATGATCATAGGCAATGATTTGAAATGAAAATTTATGTTTTGTGTGATTGTTGAACCAACTAAGGATAAGTCACTTTACTTTAGGGTATTTGGACTTAATTGAGGCTTGAAATGAACTTAGATAGTTGCTTGATTAATTGGTTAAGGGTTTGATAAGTTTAGGTTGTAATTGATGTCATAACTTAAGGAATGGATTGTCTTGATATCAATGTATTTAAATATGGAAATTATGAGTTGTTAAAGGTATAAAAGTGTTCTTATAAATGCAAATGTGATCCAAAAGATATAAGTTATGTATTAGGTATGAATGAATGAGAATTAGGAAATTGTGTGAATATATATTGCTAGAAAAGGGTTGGTGAATGTATGATTGATGAATTTAGAGTAATCAAGTTTACTTAAGGTATAAGCCTAATTTCAAACTAGTTATGTACAAGCTATGATGTATGAATGGTCAAGATTTGTGAATAAGGATACAAACCCAGAAAGTCAATTGAGCATGCATTGAGTATGACACATATACATGTGTATGATTAAATGTTCATATGAATGATCAACTTAGTAATTTATGAACTATGTGTGTATTGCATGCTAAAGAAGCACAAGTTGATTGTCCATATCCAGATATTGATATGGGATGATATGTTATACTTCTTGAATTTGCTTATATACTTCCCTTTATGTTCTTACTTGAGTCACCACGTCGATGATGGTTCACTCACTGAGTTTGCAAACTTTTCAAAATTGAAACGTTGATTTTCAGGTATAAGGGAAGCTCTAGCTTCTAAATCAAGCAAGTAGAATTCTAGTATGGTCTTTTTGAGAACAAAAATGGCTCAAAGGTCTTGTCAGCTGATATCTGAAAAGTCTAGTTAGAATGTGTTTGTTTAGTTTCCCATTTAATATTATACATTTTGTATGGAGTAGTAAACTCTCAAATGTTATATAATGTATATACATTATAAAATGTAATGATACAAAGTAAGTTTATGTTTGTGAATGAAATGGGAATTTTTGAGCATTTTTAATACTTGTGATAAGTGTGACGTCTTAATAAGTTAATGTGATTACTCTAACGTGCCATTCTCTTAGGGTATGTTCTCGAATATCCTTTGGATGTTTGGGCATATGCTCTATGGAAGTGGTTCGTTACAATTTTTGGTATCAGAGCATAGTTTAGCATCCTTAGGGACATATATAAGCATTTAAACTAGACATATAGTAGGAGACTTATATAGTGATCACAATTATTGTTTATTATAGGTCATACGCTATAGGAGATCGAGTTGCGGAGTTAGCTGACCTTGAGTACATAGGAGCCAAAAGAGAGTCCCCAGTACCTCAATCTGAACAAATGCCTCAAAAAAATTTTGAGAGGAGAGAAAGGAGGTATGATAAATTTAAGAAGCAACGGGTTGTAGACTAATTGAAAGGTTACTTACGCTAAGTTTTAATATTTATAACCTCGATACTTCTGCAAGCACACTGGTTGTTCGCATAGTTCCTAAGGTATCGATCCCACGAGGAGAGTTAACCTAATCCTAAAATCTAAGGCTTGATTAAATTTCACAATAAATCAAAATAAACAACCAATGCAGAAATTAACTAATCAAACAATCAATATCAAGAATTGAACTCATAAAATATAAACAAAATGGCAATTTTGCACAACCCAATCCAGAATCAACTTAGAAACTACCAATTGAGAGAAAGGGGGTTTTAATATGAAATTAATGAAATTCTAATCAATTACGAAATTATTGAATTATCGGGTCTAGACGGTCTTAGGGTGGATTACTCTCTTTCGAGTTATAATCTTTAACCCTAATTTATAATCCCTGATTTAAATTATGGAATTGTAATCTCTCGATTTCCAATTTACCCAAAACCTAAATTAGTTCTAAATTTTTCTAATAACCTACTAGAAACTTATGCTCGATCTCTCGTTACATTATTTCACCGATTTTATTTAATTCTTATCTATCAAACCACCTAACTCTTATTAGCCTAATTTGATGATATTCACTCAATTCACCCTCTTAGTTTATTACTGAACTATTAAGCACGGATATTGAATCACAAATAACTTAATGAAAACATAATAAATCAAACTTCATTAATCTCAAATATCAAAATCCTAAAGGTGAGTTTAGACAAAAATCAACATTCAACAACAACTGTTGGAACGGACTTATAGAGGCAGCGACTATGGGAAACCACCTGTTCCGGGAAGTACTTCGCATCAAGCTTCTTCTTCGTGTCTCTCTTCCTTTTTCTCCTTCCTTAAATCTCTCGATATGCTCTCTAAGGTCTTAGAATTGACTGATGCAAAAAGGCTTCAAATGATGCTTCCTTTGTTCTTTAATGTTCTATTTATATCTTAGAAGCCCTAAGGTTAATTCGGGGTCAAAACAGTTCGAAAAGTCCCGCAAAACTTGACGCTTTCATCTGTTTTCTTGTCTGCCAGTAGGGCCACAATTGTGGCCTACGCCTAACCCTCTCTCTCATGATTGTGGCCCAAAGTGCACGATTATGGCCTGTTTCAGAGCTCTCTGTCACAATTATGACCCAAAGTGCACGATCGTGGCCTGGATCCTATCAGATTGCCTCTTTCTATCACGATCGTGTGCTTTTGTGCCACGATCATAGGCTATGGTTTTGGCCTAAAACTCTTCCAAACTTCTCCGTTCTTCATCGTTTGCCTTGACGCAATGACAAACATATCAAGGTACCTAAAAAATATAACATTTAAGCTCAAAGACTCAACTAACCAATAAAAATACTTAAGCGTATAAACTAACACAATTAAAACCTAAATACACACTAAATACTCAAATTAACACTAAATATGTAACAAATTGAACCCTAAAATATAATGCAAATCATAACTATCAACATCCCTACACTTAAACGTGCATGGATTTAACTTCATGAAATAAATTTAATCTTAAACATAATTACATAAGTTGTATCTAATCATTAACATGCAAAATCTATGCCTAGCGGCTTTGAACTAAGTATACAATTTAATCAAGATCTAAGTGTTAATTTAATTACCCTTTTCAATTGTACATACACAAGATCTAAGTGTTAATTTAAGTACCCTTTTCAATTGTACATACACATTAATAATTCTTTAGTCCTTCAGTCTCTGTAAGTGTTCCTAAGTATTGTCATGAAAAGTCGAGCTTATTACAAGTCCGGTAAGTTTTATTAAGGAAACACATTTTTTTCGTTTTTAAATATAGACTTAGTCTTTTTATGTGGAGGCAAACATTGACAACGAATGTTGATCCGGTTACTTAACTAAGTCATTTTTTATTAAACAGCTTGGTTGAAATGTCATTATAGCTTTTTGACGTGAAGGCACACATTTGTGATGCATGTCGATCAGGTTACTCAACTATATCACATTTTAAACTGGCTACTATCTCTATTCATAACTCGAAGGCCAACGGAATAGTGATTTATTTAATAAAAAGTATTGTTTTTAATTACTTTTTTATAGGCTACCTTGTTGTTTAAGCTACACATTTCTATGAAAAATACTAGTTAAGCTACTTGAATTGAAAAGCCTCAAATTATGAATGGGTATGATGACCTATAGGATGCTAAATTTATACTAAATCCTAATTAAGTTGTATATTTATCTAAAGAGTCCTAATTCACTAACTTACAAGCTAATTATTATTTATGACCTAATAGTCTATGTTTAAAATTAAATAAAATTCACTCCATCGAAGCCATTGACACATTCAAATAGTTCACAAAATGCAACCTAATAACGATCATACAATATACAAAATCAAATTCAGTAAAGCACATAATCCCTCCCCACACTTGAACAATACATTGTCCTCAATGTGAGAAGAGAACACACAAGAAGAATAAAATTAAGACAAGAAGAAATATAAAGTTAAAGTAAACAAAAAATATATAAAAATACAACTAAAGATAAAAATGAAGACTAATTTGAAAAAGAAAATTGGGTTAGACACAAATACTATAGAGATTGAGGTGGTGATGACGTTGCCATGAGAGTTAACATAAATCACTAATGTTTTATTAAAAATAAATCTAACTACAACTAACAACTTCAATCAAACTTCTAAACTTGTTAGTTTATGGTCCTTAGCTTGACCTTGCATCCAGGAAAGCCTTTTTAATTATTCAGAGACAAGGAAATCACTTCCTTATCTTTGGGAAATGCTCCTCCAAAATAAATCTTGCACTCATGCCATTGATGTTAAAAGTCTCCTTGTTAGCATTTTCTGATTTGAGAGCTCCATGATCAAAAAATTGAATGATCATAAATGGTCCACTCAATCTAGACTTCAACTTCCCTAGAAATAGCCTCAACCTTGAATTATATAGCAGAATAATGTATCCTATTTTGAATTCCTTTTGCTTGAGACAAGCATCGTGCCATTTTTTCACTTTTTCCTTGTAGAGTTTGGCATTTTCGTAAGCATTGAAATGAAACTCTTCAAGTTCGTCCAATTATAGAAGTCTCTTTTCTCCATCTTGTTTCCAATAAAAATTTAATGCTTTAATCTCCCAGTATGCTCGATGTTCTAATTAGACTAGCAAATGACATGCTTTCCCATAAACGAGCCTATAAGGAGTAGTTCCAATGGGTGTTTTAAAAGCTATCCTATAGGCCCATAATCCATCCTGCCCAATCCTTTCAGGAGTTGTTCACTATCTTTTCCAGATTCGTTTCAGTTCCTTATTAAAAACTTCTACTTAGCCACTAGTCTACGGATGGTAAGGTGTAGCAACTCGATGGTGCTCTCCATATCTTTCTAAGAGGGCATCAAAAGATCTGTTGCAAAAATGTGTGCCTCTATAAATTATTATTGTATGTGGCACTCCAAACCAGTTAAATATCCATTTAATGAACTTCTGTACTACTTTTCCATCATTGGTTGGAGATGCTACTGATTTAGCCCAACGTGAAACATAATCAACCTTAACTAAAATATATATGTTCCCCATCGAAGATGCGAACAGACCCATAAAATTGATGCCCCACACATCGAAGACTTCTACTTCTTGAATATTAGATAAAGGCATTGCATCCCTCTTGGAAATGTTACCTATTCTCTTGCATCGATCACATTATGCCATGTAGGTCTACACATCCTTAAACAACTATGGCAATAAAATCCATTCTCAAGTATCCGAGTTGTCGTTTTGTTAACTCCACAATGCCCAGCATATTGACCTTTATGACATTGCTTTAGGATGTCTAACATTTTCTCATCTAGAGCACAACGTCACTTTAACCCATCTGCACAAGCTCTATATAGGGTTGGCTCATCCCATATATATCGGTTAAAATCATGCAAAAACTTGTTCCTTTGTTCCTAAGAGAGATCTGATGGAAGTTTACCATTGGAAACATAATTGGCGATATCTGCAAACCATGGTGTAGTCAAGCTCCCGAGTAGCATTAGAGTTTCATCGAGGGAATTTTTGTTGATGTCATTACTTGGCTCATATTCCCCTCTCTTAAGACTAGATAAGTGGTCTGCAACCACATTTTTATCTCCCTTTTTATCTCTCACCTCTATATCAAATTCTTGCAAAAGTAGTACCTATTGAATGAGCCTAGGTTTAGCATCTTTCTTGTTGAAAAGGTATTTTAGTACTGCGTGGTCAGTGAATACAATTACCTTTGAACCCAAAAGATATTGTCAAAACTTATCACATACGTACACTATTGCGAATAGTTCCTTTTCCGTAGTGGTATAATTCAGCTGGGGTCCTGCAAGAGTATTATTGGCATAGTAAATCGTATGTAGCTTCTTATCTTTCCTTTGGCCCAAAACGCAACCTATAGCCTAGTCACTTGCATCATATATAACTTCGAACAGAAGTGTCCAGTCTGTTAGTGATAAAATTGGTGCTAATATTAATGCCTCCTTTAAGGTGTTGAATGCAGACATACACTTATCATTAAACACGAAGGGCATATCCTTGACTAAAAGGTTTGTAAAAGGTCTTGCAATTTGTGAGAAATCTTTGATGAATCGATGGTAGAATCTTGCATGACCTATAAATCCTCGCACATCTCTTACATTACTTAGTTGTGGGAGCTTCTCTATTACCTCTGTCTTTCCTCTGTCATCTTTGAATCCTTGATGTGAGATTTTATGCCCTAGCACTATCCCTTCTTATACCATAAAATGACATTTCTCCTAATTCAGCACCAAATGTGATTCTTCACATCTTTGAAGAACTCTATCCAAACTAGTGAAACACATGTCAAAAAATTTCCAAAGATTGAAAAATCATCCATGAACACCTCTATTATGTCTTTTATCATGTCAGCGAAGATCGATATCATGCATCTCTAAATGTGGCTGGAGCATCGCAAAGTGCGAAAGGCATCCGTCTGTACACGAAAGTACCATAGGGGCAAGTGAATGTGGTTTTCTCCTGATCATCAGGGTAGAAGACAATGTGATAATAGGTTGAGTATCCATCTAAGAAGCAATCAAATGAATGACCAGATACCCTTTCTATCATTTGGTTTATAAATTAGATAGGAAAGTGATCTTTTTTAGTCACTGAGTTGAGTTTGCAAAAATTTATACATATTTTCAATCCTGTGATTGTTCTTGTTGAAATTACTTCTCCACTATCACTCTCTATCACTGTCATTCCTCCCTTTTTAGGTACGCATTGTACTGAGCTAACCCATTCACTATCAGAGATGGAATAAATTATCCCTGCATCTAGGAGTTTTATGATCTCTTTCTTGACCACCTCCTTCATGTTAGGATTTAGTCTCTGTTGATGCTCCTTAACCGTTCTACATTCTTCCTCTAAGTTTATTCGGTGCATGCAGACATTCGGGCTTATTCCTCGAATGTTAGCAATTTTCCATCCAATGGCCTTCATCCGCTTCTTAACAACTTCCACCACCTTACTTTCTTGTTTTTCATTCAATTGGTTGAAAATTATTATTGATATCATTTGACCTTCACGAAGAAAGGTATACCTGAGGTGTGTAGGTAAATGGTTAAGCTCCAATATCGGAGGTTTCTCTAAAGATGGTGGTGTGGGTGCTTCAGTCTGAACTAATTTGTCTTATTGTGCTTGAACATCTACCTCCATCATCTCATCATCTCCTTTAGATTCAGGATTTTGATATTCAATGTCAACCTCTGCTTCCAATGACTGGACTTATGCTATGCAACTCTCAACTTGTTCTTGCAAATTTGGATCCATAATTTCAACCTTCGTGCATGAACTGATCATTATTGGATTCTTTAAGGCCTTATTCATATTGAATTCAACTTGATCATTGCCTATTCGAAGTGTTAATTTCCCTTCGTGAACGTCAATTATGGCTTTTCCCTTGTTCATAAATGGTCGACCTATGATCAGTGGGTAGTTCTTATTTTCTTCAAAATGAAAAACCATAAAATCCACTGGATAATGAACTTATCCACTCGCATCAGAACATCTTCCACTGTTCCAAACGACCTTTTAATGGATTGATCAGTTAATTGAATTAACATTGATGATGGCTTGACCTCTCCCAGACCTAACTTCCTGAGTATCAACAACGACATAAGATTGATGTTGGCTCCCAAATCACATAAACACTTTGTAAATTCAAATTCACCAACCACACAAGGTATTATGAAACTTCCTAGATCTTTCAACTTCGAAGGCATTTGACTAGTGACTATTGAGCTGCAAGTACCAGTTAGAGCTGCAAGTGCCAGTTAGAGCTATCGTTTGATTATCTTCCCAAGTACACTTCTTTGATAATATATCCTTTAGAAATTTTGCATATTTTAGCATGTGTTCTAATCCCTCAACAAAGGAGAGTTGATTTGTAGCGTCCTTAACTTCTTAACGAACTTTGCAAATTGTTCATATAACTTCTTCTTTTGTAGTCATTAAGGAAAAGGAACCTTGGGTTGATACGGTGGAGGAGCAACATAAGGAGGGTATTCACTCATATCCACTTCTTTCCCCTTTTCTTGATTTTTCTCAACTGGCTGGATGGGCTCCTTAATTGTCCATATAGGTGGTTTAAGCTCCTTCCCACTTTGAAGTGTAATAGCCTTTAGTTGCTCCCTTGATTTTGTTCCTAAAGTGTTAGGAATATTTCCCAAATTCCACATAGAAAAGGCATTTGACAATTGATTTAGTTAGGCTTCTAGATTACGAATTGAGGAAGCATGGTTTTTAGTGACTTGCTCAAATTTATCTTCTAGCTTCTTTTGTGCATTTTCTAAAGTTCCAAGCTTATCTAAAATTTTATCCAACTTTGATTCCATTAACCTTGCTTTATCTTACTGGAAACCCGATTTTCCCTGAGGCCTGAACTATCCTCCATTATTGTTCGACCAGGAGAAGTTAGGGTGGTTCTTTTACTCGACGTTGTAACTGTCAAAGTAGGGATTGTTACCCCCTCCGCGTCCATATCGTGCCCCTATGTAGTTCATTTGCTCCTAAATGTCTTCCTTCATTAGGTAGCAGTCCACATTGTCAGGGTCTAATTGTCCATAGAGTTCACACTTTAAATGTATGGACTTCACCAGAGCTGAGGATGAAGCCTTCATGCTATTGAGTTGTCGCGTCAAATTATCGATCTTTGCTTGCATCTCAGTTATTTGATCGACCGTGACAATACCCTTCTGCTCTTTAAAAGTAGCAGGTTTCCTACTTTGCTCATTCGTCCATAAGTAGCTGCTGCTCACCATCTCCTCAATCATCTACTATGCTTCATTAACAGTCTTTCACAACGAGAATCCTCCTAACGCTACACCGATTGTGCCTTTAGTTGGTGGGTTCACTCCATTATAAAAAGTCTACAAAAGGAACTCCTTGAGTAGGTTATGGTGTGGGCACTTCCTTTTTAAATTGTTATATCTCTCCCACGCTTTGTAGCTTGACTTCTTATCACCTTGTTGGAAATTGGTGATTTCCTTTATAATCTCGATGGTTTTTGTCAATGGGAAGTACTTATCTAAGAAAGCACGCACAATCTGATCCCATATCGTTATGTTAGCTGGGCTCATTGAATGATACCAAGCCTTCGCTCTTTCACTAAAGGTCAAGGGAAACAGCCTGACTCTAATTGCATCCTCCGATATCTGATGATACCAAAAGGTATCACAGATCTTGAGGAAGTTAACGATGTGTGCATTCCGATCCTTATTAGCCAATCCATAGAATTGCACATTCTGCTGAAGCATGTTGAGAAGTATTGGTTTTATCTCCAATGAGGCTACTTGAACAGGTGGCCTCTCCACTCCTTGGTTTGACAGGTTAGACCTCGACCTCATGAAATCCATCAAGGTCCTCTATTATCATCCTTAGTTCACTTCCTGATCCATATTCCATTGAAACTCCCTGTCCATTATTGAATTTCTGATCTTTTCTTCTTCTTCTCGCTAAGCTTTCCTAAGGGTTCATTCAAGTTGAGTAATATCTTAATCTACCGTCTCTGTTGCACGACTCGAACCTCTCATAATTCTTGTATAAATGCAAGAGCATGATTTCTGAAATGAAATGAAAAAAATGGAAACAAAAATTAAAAATTAATATAATGCCTTAAATTATAGAACTAAACTATCGCCTCCTAGACAACGGTGCAAAAAACATGATCGTAAGGCTACAAATGCTAAGTTTTAATATTTATAACCTCAAAATTTTCATTAGGGCACAGTTAGTTCACATAGTACCTAAGGTATCGATCCCACGAGGAACCTAACCCTAAAATCTAAGGCTTGACTAAATTTCAATAAATCAAAATAAACAACTAATGCATAAATTAACCAATCAATATCAAGAATTGAACTCATAAAATATAAACAAAATAGCAATTTTGCACAACTCAATCTAGAATTAACCTAGAAACTATAAATTTAGAGAAAGGGGGTTTTAATATGAAATTAATGAAAATCTATTCAATTATGGAATTATCGAATTATCGGGTTTAGGTGGTCTTAGGGTAGATTACTCTCTCTCGAGTTATAATATTTGACCCTAATTTATAATCCCTAATTTAAATTTTGGAATTGTAATCTCTCGATTTCCAATTTACCCAAAACCTAAATTAATTCTAAATTTGTCTAATAACTTACTGGAAACCTATGCTCGATCTCTCATTACATGATTTCAACGTTTTGATTCAATTCTTATCAATCAAACTACCTAACTCTTGTTAGCCCAATTTGATGATATTCACTCAGTTCACCCTCTCAGTATATTACCGAATTATTAAGCATAGATATTGAATCACAAATAGCTTAATGAAAACACAATAAATCAAACTTAATTAATCTTAAAGATCAAAATCTCGTAGGTGATTTTAGACAAAAATTAACATTCAACAACAACTATTCTCACGATTATCCCAATTCTATACATCAATAAAATTGAAATAAAAACGGAAAATACTGTCAAAACGGACTCGTAGAGGTAGCGATTGCGAGAAACGACCTGTTCTGGGAAGTACTTCGCATCAAGCTTCTTCTCCGTGTATCTCTTCCTTCATCTCCTTCCTAAAATCTCTCGATATGATCTATAAGGTATTGCAATTGATTGATGTAAAAAGGCTTCAAAGGCTATTTCCTCTATTCTTTAATATTCTATTTATATCTTCGAAGCCCTATGGTTACTTTGGGGTCGAAACGTCCAAAAAGTCCCACAAAACTTTACGTTTTCAACTATTTTTATGTCTGCCTAACACAGGCCAAGATCGTGACCTCCTGCTATGATCGTGGCTAGTGCCTAACCCTCACTTTCACGATTGTGGCCCAAAGTGCATGATCGTGGCCTAGTTCAAAGCTCTCTGTCACGATCAAGACCCAAAGTGCATGATCGTGGCTTGGGTCCTGTCAGCTCGCCTTTTTCTATCATGATTGTGGCCTGTTGTGCCATGATCGTGGGCCATGGTTTTTACCCAAAACTCTTTGAAACTTCTTCGTTCTTTGTTGATTGCCTTGAAAGACTAATAAACACATTAAGGTACGTCAAAATATAACATTTAAGCTCAAAGACTCATACTAACCCATAAAAAAACTTGAACATATAAACTAACACAATTAAAACCTAAATCCACATTGAACACTCAAATTAACACTAAATACCTAAAAAATTGAACCCTAAAAGATAATGCACATGACAACTATCATAGACTTCTATGTAAGTACAGACCCTGCTAAAGCAGAAGGTTGGTTGGAAAGAATGGAGCGGGTGTTAGATCAGATGGACTGTGAGTCTAATGAAACATTTGACTACGCAATCTTGCTACTACAAGGTCTAGCTTATCAGTGGTGAAAGATAGTCCTAGGTAGTTTCGCCTGACCTTGTAGACTAACATGGGGGAACTTCCTGGGGTTTTTAAGGAGAATTATATGCCAAAGATCTACTTGGATATGAAGATGAAGGAATTCCTAGATCTAAAGAAGGGAAGTATTACTGTAGCTGAGTATGAGGTGCGGTTTAATGAATTAATGGGCTACAGATTTGGTTCCAACCGAGGAAGATAAGTGTAGAGATTTGAAGATGGATTGAATATAGAGATTAGAATGAGGTTGGCTATTACCAATTTGAATAGTTTTACTGAGCTGAGAGCTTCTTCAATTCGAATTGAACAGTTACTGAAGGATGGACAAGGAGAGTATATGCAGGAGTTCAGAATTAAGAGGCACGATTATTCTGAAGTTCATTCTTACAGGAGATTTAGTAAATGCCAGAATAAATTGTCAAGATCACAGACGAGATCGAGGCAGTCAGGGTTTAGACTGAGAGGTAGTTTTATTCATGCTGTTAGTAGTAGAGGCCAAATATATGGATGGAAAACACAATAGATGCCTAGTTGTAAGCATTGTAGAAAGAAACATGGTGTAGAATGTTGGAAGATATCAGGAGCTCGCTTGCATTGTGGCTCTTTTGAGCATCAGATTAGAGACTGTCCTGTAACTTTTGAAGCACAATTTAGAGTGAGAGGAGGATCAGTGACTGAGACAATTGTCTAACAAAGTAGAGCTAGTGGAATAGGACAGAGAGGCAGAGGTAGGGGTAAAACTAGTTTAGCAGGTCTTAGTGTTAAGACTGAGGTGAGGAGTAACCAACTGCAGTCCCAAGCTAGGATCTTTACTATTAGCAAACAGGAGTCTCCAGATGTTGTTGTAGGTGTGTAACATGTCTTTCCATTTTAGGCATTCCCATTATTAGATCCAGGATCTACACATTCATTCACTACTCCACATTTGGTATCTAAACTGCATTGTGAGAGAGAGATGTTGAAATTTGGCTTAGAAGTGAGTACTCCAATAGGTAGTACTATAATGATTGGGGAAGTATGTAAAGGGTGCATTATTAGAGTTAATCAGGTAGAGTTGGAAGCCAATTTGATAATATTGCAGTTAAAGGAGATAGACCTCATTTTAGGTATAGATTGGCTTACTGCACATAGGGATGTGATGAACTGCTACACTAAAGAAGTTATTCTTTAATCTCCTAATCAACCAAGGGTTATATTTCAAGATGTTAGTCCAGCAGTGCCAACCAGGTTGATTTCATCAATAAGTGCTCTTTGACTGAATCGAAGTGGATGTGAGGCTTACTTAGCTTATGTGATGGATACCCAAATTGAGCAGGTAGTACATGATATTCCTATTATTAGGAATTTTCTAAATACGTTTCCCACTGAATTATCAGGATTACCCCTAGATAGGGAAACAGAGTTTACCATTAACCTTGCTCTAGGTACTGCTCCTATATCTATTCCTCCATATAGGATGGAACCTATGGAACTTATGACTCAGTTGCAAGAGTTGTTGGATAAGGGTTTTATTAGACCCAGTGTGTGACCTTGGGGGGCTCCAGTTTTGTTTGTGAATAAGAAGGATGGGACTTTAAGATTGTGCATTAATTATAGGCAATTGAATTGAGTGACAGTGAAGAATAAATATCCCTTACCGAGAATAGATGATCTACTTGATCAGTTATAAGGAGCTCAGGTGTTTATTAAACTAGATTTGAGGTTAGGGTATTATCAATTGAAAATAGCAAAAGCTGATGTACCAAAGAGTGCATTTAGAGCTAGATATGGGAACTTTGAGCTTTTGGTGATGCCTTTTGGGTTGACAGATGCTCCGAAAACTTTTATGGCGTTTATGAATAAAGTGTTCCAACCTTACTTGGATCATTGTGTGATGGTATTCATAGATGATATTTTGGAGTACTCGAGGAGTAGAGAGGAACATTATGAGCATTTGAGGTTAGTCTTACAAATAATGAGAGAGAAGCAATTGTACACTAAGTTTAGTAAGTGTCAATTTTGGCTTGATCAAGGGGTGTTCTTAGGTCATATAGTATGTGGACAGTGCATACAAGTAAACCCAAAGAAAGTTGAGGCAGTGATGAAGTAGGAAGCCCTGTGAAATGTGTCTAAGATTCGGAGTTTTCTTAGGCTGGCAGGTTATTATAGAAGGTTTGCCGAGGGGTTTTCATTGATCTTAGCCCCTTTGACAAAAATTATAAGGAGGAATGTACCATTCAGATGGACTGATGAATGTGAAAGGAGTCTTATAACATTAATTAACTACAGCACCGATATTAGCTATTCCATCTGGATCTGGAGGATATATAGTATATAGTGATGCTTCATGCTAGGGATTAGGATGTGTTTTGATATAGTATGGAAAAGTGATTGCATATGCTTTGAGACAGTTAAGGCCTCATGTGTAACACCCCACTCCCGCTGGACCCGAACCCGATATCGATGGTGATATCCGAATTCGTGCCCCGTGAGGGTGGCGTGCCACATCACTTAACACTTAAAAGTCGGTGTTTTTTTTTTTTTTGAAACCATAAACATGAAGAACAGAAATTCGTTAACCAAAATATGTCACTATAATGAATAACCATTGGATACCAATAATGAAATCAACAGAACTTTTATTAGCCACTTGGGCCCATTCAAATTACAAAATACAATCATTCCTGTTTCCCAAAATTGATACAAACTGTAATATTCAATTACAGAAATTACAAACTGTAATATTTGATTTCAAATAATACAAACTTTTGCGGAAA
>JAOQMS010017997.1:0-15970 GCA_027563885.1 Erythroxylum longipes
CTGTGCAAGTTTCAAGCCCAAAGGGCTTTCACTTGAGGGGGTGTGTTAGAGAATATATAAAACTAATTAAGTTGACCTCACACAACAGCTTAATCTATTGTGGTGAAATGGTCGCTTAACAGTTATAACTCGAGAGAGAGTAATTAGCCCTAGGATAGTTTAGAATTGACACTCCATTGACAAATAATTGGCTAGGTTAGCATTAAAAATAAGTAAAATCCCCTTTCTCATAAATTGATAAATTCCTTAAGTTGATTTCTATTGTGATTGCATATTGCTCACTTGTTAATACTTTTGTGTTCAATTTCTTATTCAATTCTCATAATTAATTTCTATTGCATCTTTTATTTTCAGTTTTATATCTTTTTAACCTTATATTTTTAGGATTAGATTAGTCTTCCTCCTCGTGAGATCGACCTCTCTTATACTATACCTGCGACCTGTACACTTGTAGTATTTGAAGCCTATATATTAAGACTTGCCTAAATGAATTGATTAATGAAATTGAAGATCAACAATTTTTTGGTGCCGTTGTTGGGGAAGTGTGGAATTAGTTTAATTCTTGCAGTCTAAGGCGTTTCACTATCTTTTTTGATTATGGTACTCAATTAAAAGAAGGAAAAAAAGTTTTGTTAGTTTGGGCAAAAAGTCAAAAACAAATTGATTTCAACATCACAAGGCAGTGATGAAAAATCTAGAAAGTTAGATATCAATAAGAGATAAAAAGAACGATCATAGAGGATATATATTATAGGGAGGAAAGAAATCTTACAGATTTCAATGAGCCCCAATTTGGGGAAATCATCATCCTTATATGAACACGTACACTTTAGGATGGCAGAACCACCCATATTTCTATTGGTTTAACAATGTAAGCACTCACATGGGACATCAAGACCTATTAGGATTTTGGTAAGATGAGTCCAGTTCATGGCATTCCAAATTTGACGAAATCATGGATAAGCTAACAAACATGGAAGAGAATGGAATAGCAATTTGATCAAGTAACGAAAAATCATGCCTCTTCTATTCACAACATGGAGATTCAAGTACGATAACTTTCTCGTGAATTTTGTAAAAGAATTGTGGAAGACTCCTTGAGCAATATGTATTTACATCAACTAGAGCAATATGAGGCTATCATACTTAGAAATGGGGAAGAGCAAAAAAAACCAGTGGGAAATCAAGTTGAACGCCATCTTGTAAAAGACTAAGAGAAAGAGGATGAAGAAAAGAATGACAACCCTCCCCATTATTCCATAGATCTTGGTATACCATGCTTGAATATCGAAAAACTTAGGTAGATGTCTATGAAGAGAACCTCATCATTAAGATTAATGATGACCAAGTGACATTCAACATGAATGATGTATTAAAGAATCCAAAGGAGGGCGACCCATTCAGAAAAATTGATGTGCTCGAATCTTTGAAGGAATAAGAGGGTGAAGAACAGTTGACAATGAACATTAAGTTTGAAGAAGCTATGGAAGTCTCTGTTCAAGAAGCTAAAGAAGAAGAGGAGATGAAGGTGAATGAGGAAGAACTAAGAAGAGAACAACTCACCCTCTTACTGGGCAAATTGTTGGATTCTATGGAAGATTCAGGGAGTTTTGTTATTCCCTATTTTATTAACATTTCGCTTGAAAAAAGGACATTATTGAAATTAATTGGTTTTTATAATTTATTAATATTGTCCTTCTGATCATTTTGCAATTTATAGCTTACTTATAAGCTACAAAACTGATGTTGAATGAAAAGGGTGGAAGCAAGCCACTCATGATTGATCCCGGTTGAATTTCTTATTATAAAAGGTCAAGTTAGTGACCATAAATTAGCACGTTCAGTAGTTAGATTTAAATTATTGTGTTTAGTTAGATTTGTTATGAATTAAAAAAATTAATGATTTGAAATGATATGGGATTACTAGTTCTCTTACTCTCTTTAAGCAATACTAATATAAGACAACAATCTCAAGCATCAAGCAGATTTGGTCTGAACACCTCACCATTATCACCATAAGGTTTTATTTCTAACCCTTTTCTTTTAAATTTAGTATGTATTTTTGTTTTGTTTTATTTTATTTTATGGTTTTTCCTTCCATATATGTTTGTTTGTCTCCTTCTCATATTGAGGATAATGTGTTGTTTAAGTGAATTTTGCATATTGTTATGTTAGTGTGTTTAGGTTGCATATTGTGAGTTGTGTGAATGTATCGATGACTTAGATAGAACGAAATCGATTTAATTTTCAACATAATCTATTAGTTTGGGAAGAGTTATTAGCTCGTGAAATTAGTGATCTAGGTTCTTTGGCTAAAATATGCATGTTAATTAGGATTTAGTGTTAGTTTATCACCCTATAAGTTGTCACATTTATTCATAATTTTAGGTCTTTCGACTAAGTAGCTTTGCTAGTATTTTTTTTCATAAAAATGAGTAGTTAAAGCAATAAGGTGGGCATTAAAAAAAATGTTTGTAAATTTTAAATAAATAACTATTCCACTAGCCTTCGAGTTATGAATAGAGCTAGTTGCCAGTTGAGAATATGATGTAGCTAAGTAATTGGATCGACATACATCACAAACATGTGCCTTCCCGTCAAAAGGCTATAATGACATTCCAACCAAGCAACTTACTAAAAATATAATTTATTTGAGTAACTGGATCGATATTCATCACTAATGTTTGCCTCAATGTAAAAAGACTAAGTCCATGTCCACAAAAAGTAATAAAAAGAATGTTTTCTAATAAAAACTTACCAAACTTATAAGTAGCTTAACTTTTCATGAAAACGTACTTAGGTTTAGTTACAAAGTTTGATTGACCAAATAATTATTAATGTGTGTGTACAATTGAAAGGGATGAATAAAATTGACATTTAAGTTTTGATTAATATGCATACTTAGTCTAGAGTTCCTAGAAGAGGATTTTGAATGTTAATAATTTGGAACAACTTGAATGATTGTGTTTAGAGTTAAATTTGTTTCATGAAGTTGAAGCCATTTCTCATTATTGCATTTTGTGCTTTATATTTTTTTGTTCTTTGTTGTTGTTTTTTGCTTGAGGATAAGCAAACATTTAAGTATGGGGATGTTGATAAGAGTAAATTTTATCATGTTTTATTGTATAGTTTGATATGTGTTAGCTATTAATTTGATCATTGAATATGTGTTTAGGTTAGAATTGTGTTAGTTTTTTAATTATTTGTGTTTTAAGTATTTTATAGGTTAGTACGAGCTTTTGAGCTTAAATATTATGTTTTTGAGGCACCTTGATGTGTTTGCTAATGTTTTAGGGTCAATATCAAAGAAATGAGGAGTTTTGGAAGACATTTGAGCTGAAACGACAACCCACGATCATGACCTATTAGGCCATGATCATGATAGAAGGATCAGATGTGGGCCATGATCATGACCTGCATCAGGCAGATATGTAGTCACTTAAGAAGTTCCCGTTTCGAGGGACTTTTTGGACTTTTCGAACCCTGAACAGACCCTAGGGTTACCCAAAATATAAAAGACTATTTAAAGAACATTAAAAGAAGGATAAAGGAGCTTTTTGCATCAGCCACTTTTGGAAACCCTAAAGAGAGAAAGAGGAAGTGAAAGAGGAAGAGGAAGAGGAAGAAGGAGGAAGAAGAAGTGGTCTCAATGTGTTTCTTGGATCAGGAGGTTTTCCAACACTACGACCTTCCCAGATCGTCCATTCTAAGTTTCTATTTCCTTTTCGTTTCAATTTTATTCATATATAAAGTTGGGATGGATTGTATGATAATAGATGGTTGAATGATGATGATGTTCTAACTCTCCTTTGGGATTTTGTTTTAATTTAATGTTATCTGAGTTGATTTTGTGTTATTTGAATTGGGTATTGTGATTTATTGCATTTCTTGCATACTTCGATAATAAACTAAGAGGGTGAACCAGAAAAAACAATTTGATTGGATTAATGAGAGTTAGGCAATTCAATAGAACCGTAACTAATTGTATTGGTAATTGTGTAGAGAGAGATCCCATGTGAGATTATGAAGTTATGAAATTAAATAAAAAGAATGAATTGCACGGAATTGATATAACCTTTCAAAGATAACATAGATTTCACACTTCGATCCAATTTCAAGCCTAAGTTCTTAAACTTCCCATTAATATAATCTGTAGTTTTATTCTCTCTTTAATTAAATTAACAACTACCAATTAATAGTTTTCACATTCTTAAACTAGCAATTACCAACCATTCGAAGTTACGAATTAAGCATTCCCTCGAAGTTTTATTTATAATTCATTCTTAGGGTAATTGATTGTTTAGTTCCAATACCAAGTTTCATCTTTCGATTCTTCACTCAATATCTTAAGACTAATAGGTGGACAATTTATTAACCAAGCATTCAATACAACACAATCAATCTAGGCAAGATATATATTAATGGGAATTACCTAATCAAGATATTCAATTAAATATAGATGCAAACCTTAGGTAAGAATAATTTAACTAATCGTCAAAACAAAAATAATACTCATATCAATTGAATTCAAACCTATAAATTCCATTGTATCAAGAAGAAATTGAAACAACAAAAATCTGAAATCAAACCAAAAGAATAGAGAAAAAAGACCCTTGAATGATGACTGGGAGTGAAACTCTCATTTGCTTTCTCTAACTCTCAATTAACGTTCGTGACAAAATTAAATTGATTCCCCCTAATTTATTCAAAAATTTCAGTATTTTAAAGAAAAAGTAAATCAGAAAGAATGAAGAAATCTCTCCTATATTGTTTGTCCCCACGTCTGCTTCCCTCAACTAAGTCTAGAACTCTCTTTCCATCCTGATACTTCTCCCTTCTTTATAACCTCGATCTCTTCATATTTTGGTCACAATATCTGAACATAAATTGTGTCTCCCCTTCTCAGCTTTCCAACAGATCTTCTTTTGCCTAAAAGAAGCCTTGTAGCTAAAGTTATGGATCAAAAACCAAAGGAAGGTTAGATTGGGAAGGCACGGATTTCGTATCTCATTCTTAGCCATTTTAGCCCCTCAAAACAACACTTTTGGGCTTTGAGTTTTGCATAGGAATTGTGTTACAGGATGTTGGATTTAATTTGAGCTCTTGAATCACCTCATTTGGATCTCATAAGCCTCAGATATGCCCATGTAAAGCTCTAGTTGTCAAGTTACCAATTGTGTAGAAATAAGTTTTACTTTGAATAAATGGTTGATGGTTTAGACGAATTCGAGCAACTACACATCTGGGCTTCCTTAAAATTTGGAGATGTCCTCTAAATATTCTCTAAAGACCTCATTTAGATTTAGATTCTCCATCTATGTTAAAAATCTTGGAGAGCCAAAATGCTTATATTGTCGACATGGACATATTATTAAGCCGTGTCTTAATTTGTCTTCTATTGCTTCAATTACATTCTCCAAGAAGAAGGCACGACCAATTTTAGTCCAATTGTCCATGTACTTTATCTATCTCTAATATTTTTAAAGTCTTCTACTTAAGTACTTAAAGCTCAATCTAAACATAAAAACTTAACAACAATTTTGAAAAAAATATTAGAAAAGAGTAAAAATTGAACAAAAACTATCTGAAAACTAACACAAAATGCATTATAATAGTAACAAAGAGAATAAGAAATGTGTTTAAATTTTTTTCACTATGAACAACTCTTAGAGCTTAACCTTCAGCCCATAGTGTCTTACAATCTAAATAAGTATATTACTTACCAATGTTGGATTCTACTCTTATGGTCCAAGATATAAAGCTCCTTTAATTGATGACTATAGAGGTAATCTTCTTAGCAGCTTTATTTATAAAATAAGAAGTTATTTTGATGAATGAAGAATGACTTAGGCAATTTGTAGGTGTTCAATCATGTGCAATAGTTGGAAAAATATAAGACATAAGCCTATTATAAATTTTTTGGTTTATTTTACTAAGGGAACAATGTTCTTAAAGTCTATTGACATATATGGCCTTGTTAGAAATGTTAATACTCTTTTTCAGATATTTGAAGAAGTTATGAATGAAGTTCGGTTTGAAAACATTGTACAGTTCATTGCTGACAACGATTCTACTTATAAAGTAGTTACAAAAAGGTTGCAAAACATATATAATTCTTTTTATTGGTATCCTTTTGATGCACATTGTATTAATCTGATGTTGAAAAGTATAAGAGGTCCTAGATACTCTCCTATTATTGATGAAACTATGCAGAAGACAAGAAAAGTGACCAATTTCGTCTATAATCATGCATGGGTCCTGAATTTGATGAGAAAAGGTTTAACAAATTGTAAGAATTTGTGTCCTCCTACTGTTAGAAAATTTATTACTAATTTCTTATCACTTTTATGCTTTGTTCTAATAAAGAAGGAGTTATGAAAAGTGTTTTCAAGTGATAAATGAGTTGCATATCTATATATCAGGTTTAATGCTAAAACGAAAGCTTCTATAATTATACTCGATGATCATGCATTTCTATCTCAATATCAATTTTTAATCCAAGTTTGTGAGCCTCTAATGAGATTACTTTGTTTAGGAGATAGTGATGTGAAGGCAATAATGAGTTATTTATATGATCATAAAGAGGGTGAAGGAAGCAATCAAGGTCAATATGAAAAATAGGCTTTCTTTATATACACTTTATCTTATAGTCATTAATAAAAGATAGGAAAGACAACTTTGCTTTTTGTTTTTTTTTGTTTTGCAATTGGGGAATTTTTTAATGCTATTTTCTATTTTAGACCAAGTTTTACAAAATAAAACTAAAATTAATATGTGAATGCCATTAACTATCATAATAATTGTTGCACATGAGATGATGCAAGATTTTAGCTTATAATGGAGTCAAACAAGGACGAATGTGGTGATTTTTAGATGCCCATTGCAATTTATCAAAGAGACAAAATTAATCTAACTATATATTCCATTAAATGAAATACCAAGTTTTTCGTTTCTTCTCTTTTCTTTTAGTTTCACTTATATTTGATGTTATGATAAATTTTCTATGTGCAATATAAATATAAAACTCTTAGCTATAATTATTTTTGTTACTTGGCTATGTTCCTCAACATGAACTCTTATTGTTAATTATAATGCTTATGGAGTCGTGGACTTATAATATTCTTACTATATGATATTTTGATGTGATTATTCTACATTATGTGACGTAAATTTTAACATTTTAAGTGCTTTACATCATTTTTAGTTTTATATATGTATGATAATCAAAAAATATTTTTCTTATATTAATTGCAGTTATTGTCTATTTGAGAAATATGTGAAAAGTAATATTAGTATAAATAAATATATTAAGGGGTTAATGTAAAATTATATTATTTCAAAGAGAAAAGTTTTATTTCAAAATTTTATTATCATTATTTTTGGACACAAGATTAATGTAAAATTAAAACTTATATGATACAATATTTAGGGACTATTTTATAATTTTAAAAATTTAAGGATTATTTTGTAATTTAAAAAATTACCTAAGACGGTACCTATTATTGATCGATATCAGTACCATATTGTGACAAATTCAGTATTGGTATCGATATGATATTCATAACGTTGGTGGATAGATGAAATAAGATAAGGCAATCTCAACAAGGAAATTTTGCAACTAGTTAGTGTCATTGTATTAAGTTGAATGAATGGCAACACGGATGTATGGATATAGGGACAATGGTCATCTTTTCTATGTTTTACGTCACATAACACTATTGTTTCTTTATCCTTTCTTATTTTTCTTTTTAGTGCTATTTTGTTCCATTTTCTTCACCACATATTATACATTTTGGTTTTTCTAGGAGCCCAATTCTAACAATGTCATTTTACGCTTCTTCCAATGTTTTAACTTCCTGTTTTATCAATTCAATCCTCATTTCCTTTTTTTATAAATGTTTTGGTCCCCCTTATTTACAAATTATTCCTTATGTAGTTTCCTTTTATTCATTAGTACGTAAATTTACTAATACCTAATTCTAGATTAAAATTTTAATTATTACTCCAAATTGGCCCAGAACTTCTAAACACATTGATATTTAAGAAATTAAATTAATTGATAATGCAAGGCAAACAAGTTAAAAGCAAAACAAAGTTTTAAAAAATACAAATAAAAAGTAATTTTAAATGCAAACAATGAACTTGACTCAATGTACAAAACCAATATTTTTATTTTTATTTTATTGATTTTATAAAAATTACAACATAATAAAATAAAATAAAAATTAAGTCTCGATAGTTGCCCCTATTTTTAATATTAGTTTATAAGAATATGTAGACCAGGTACTTATATTTTATAAAATCAGGTCAATAAGGACAATATACCTTATTTTTTTTCCTAAATTGAAATGAAAATGAAAAGTGTGAACTAAAAATAAATTAATTAAATGATCCAATGAAGTTAATTTTTAAAAGATAAGGACAATTAATCGTATTTAGGACATAAAATTATAATGAGAAATCTAAAGAAATATCTATTTATCTAATTTACAAGCCTAGATAGGTATCTAGAATTTGGTTTGAAGTTTTGAACCTACAGAGGTGTTTAGGAGTTGATTTGAAATTTTAGAGAAGTGTCTAGATATATAATTTATGACCTTAAAGAGATATCTAACATACAAATTGAGACGAGGAATTAAAGAGTCATCTAAATATTTATTCTATGAACTTAGAGGTATATAGGAATTGAAATTACAAATTGAGATGACTTTGAAATGTATATAGGTATTTAATCTATAAAATTGGACATGTATCTATAAATTTAAACATCAAATTTAGACAAGGACTTAAAAGTAGATTAGATATTTAATCTATAAACTTAAACATGTATCTAAGAATTGAAACTAAAAATTAAGATGAGGACCTAGAGACGTGTCTTGGTATTTGTTGATCACTTTTTATGACCAATCTGCAATTTGAGCGTGCTAGTGAGAAATTCTCCAAAAAATTGTGCTTGACTTTTAAACAATGATATTGGTGGACTTTGACAAACTTAAAGAATAGAATTCTAAATTACCCAGGCTAAATACTAAAGAGTGTAGGGTCTTAAAATTTTAAGCTAAAATGATAATTTTATTTTAAGTAAATGATGAGTATAAAGTATAAATAAAGCTAAAACAACAATAGTGTTTAAGTTTGAGTAGTATGATTATGACTTTATCCCTTTGTGTTATGATGCTTGTGTGTCTATATAAACCACCTCAAATATTTCTCGTCTAACCTTTCAAACTCCAATTATCCTCCAATCATGGCCATGTCCTAATTAATCAACCATATATAAACAATTCATTTTAAGGTATATGTTAATCATGTTTTAACCATCTTAAATACCAAATCTTGAATTCCTTACTAATTCTTATGCTCAGGAATTCACTAAACAATTTTGTTGACTGTCGAAAATCTTTAAACACTTAGGTCTTTAATCTTTGTGCCAAATGGGCTATATTTCACTCAAACTATCAACAATTGCCTCTTGAATATGCTTGGTTGTGCAAATAAAATATATGGTATTGAAGAACTTCTAGATTTTTGCAAGAATGAGTTCAAGGTCATTGATCAAATTCACAGATATAGACTAGTGGTTTTAGTAAGTAAGAAAAATCTAACTAGAAAAAGAAATTTAGAATCCTTATTATGATAACCTTCGTATAACCCTTATCCAAACAAAGTCTTAAACTCGTGACATCCAACAAATTCATAAACAAAATTCGGTTGCATTAATATTTATAACATGTGGAAACGGATCTTCATTTACCAATATAATTTGATCAACTTTAGCAAACAATAGAATTCCTTTGTTGATTTGATCTTGAATAACATTATTGAATCCCTAATATGAATATTTAGGGTGACTCTAAGGTACTTAAAATATTCCTTTACTTAATTCCCGTCCTTTATAGGAATCAAGTGTTCTAAAGGTTCAGTAATAAACCTCTCTAATAATAAAAAATAAAAAATTTCCCTCCATTTTAGAGACATTAAAAATGTATTGCATTTAATTGGTTTGTGCTTGTACTTTCCTTTTGGCTTCAAGTGATATCCACTTTAGAGCATGGCAAACACAAGTTCCAAAGATATTAACCTTAGGAACTGCCAAATGATATGAACTTGTTTATATAAAAGACGTGCTAATTAAGCCCTTTTTTAGTGTCCTTGTTCCCTAAGAAGCCCTTTATACTTGGAATCTTTTGCTACCAATCCATAAAATCATAGAATTCCATATCTTGAAAATATTTAAAGTTAAACATTAAGGCCCCCTGGGCCAACTTCACATATTTAAGCCTCTAAGAGTGTAATTCATCATCAAATCCTCATTCTCCTAAATCAAGCGATGAACATATCTGCGTTACTACCACTTTTTTAAGTAACTCTAGCTAATTTAGCTATTTTGACTTTAGATTCAGTCCAAAAACTAGAGTATAGAATAGTCTTTCCCTTTCAGCCCTTAAAAGGACATCATTCCTAGGTAATAAAGAATACTAGGTAAAAGTTGCAACTATCAAATAATTTGGAAACAACCTAAGCTTGATATTGTTGAAAATTTCATAACTAGCCAATTCACGAATTTGAATAATGAATCTAGAAATGCGCTTGACAATTGACTGACCATCTTCACCAGAAAACTAGGTAAACTTAAAGATTATGTAATAATATTCTTGTGGTTAATCTACTTTGGATAAGGATTATAGAATTATAAATGATAAATCCACCTCAAGCTAGGCCTATATAGTTCTTAAATAGCTCGCATATCAACTTAAAGCCTCATATGTGGAGGGGCAACAATATGAACATGATTACAGTTTACAATTAAAAGGTTACCTCCTAAGCTATAATTTGGCTCATTAGTTTCAACTTCAAAACAAATTCCCTATCTTCCAAAAGCTTAGGGCTCGACAATTTATTGACCATTTCCAAAATTAGTGCGCAAAGGCACAATGAGAATATCCTCTCTTTTATGAAGAGGGACATATCTTTCTTATATAGAGGAAGAAATTGACGGAAAAACACCCTTATTAACGTCCATCGCATTTAGTGCAAGTTGCCCCCTTAGCCCTTTAAAAATCTGTCTCACTAAAGAAGGAGAATTCTACCTAGCGACTTATACCAAATCGATATAAAGTTTTTTCATCTTATTTTTTAACATATTGATTGATTTAGTTGTAGAAGCTGAATTGGACTTCAACTCTGAAATATCATCTGCATAAACCATATTATTTATTTTTAATGGCTACAACAATTTCAGATTCTCACCAACTAAAGGCTTAGTCAAAGATGATGTTGGCTTCTCCAAATTTTCAGTCATTTGAGATACAAGTTCTTCATTCTTAATTGCATAGGGACTTCTTCCTCCAGGGCTTAAGTCACAATAACTTCTTTTCTATTCTTCATAAGTGGCATCATTGTCTCACTAGGTTTGCTAAAATTCTAGGTTGGTCATAAAAAGTGATTAACAATTTTAGCATACCTAATGGTCACAAAAATGTGCCTAACTTCTAAATAACTATATATAATTGGGCTTTAGAAAATTTAGATAATAGAATTCTAAGTTACCGAGTCGCTAAATTCTAAAGAATGCAGGGGTTTAAAATTTAATTTAAAGGAATAATTTTATTTAAGTAAAGGATGAGTACAAAGTGCAAAGAAAGGTGAAATCATGATAGGGTTTAAGTTTAAATAGTGTGATTATGTCTGGGTCCGTTTGTGTTATGATGTTAATGTATTTATATAACCACCTCAAACAATTCTCATATAACAATTCAACCTCTACTTATCCTTTAATCATAGCCACATCCTAATTAACTGCCCACTAATACATAATTGTTTTTAAAGAATATGTTAATCATGCTTCAATTGTCTTGACATCGAAATCCTAGACTTCTTTACTAATTCTCATACTAAAGAATTCCTTACATAATCTATCTGACTTTTGAAAATCTTCACTCAATTGGGTCTTTTCATCTTTAGCCCAAATGGGTCGAATTTCACTTAGGTTGTCAATAATATTTAACTGTAAATTTTAGATAAAATACTTAAAAAAGATTATGGATATTTAAATATGAACTTGAGAGTGGTTATAAGCATTTAATTAAAAATTGATATTAAGGATCTAGAGAGGTTTTAAAGTATTGAAGTATGTAGATAGTGATTTCTAAGTATTTAATTAAAGTTTGCGATTAGGGACTTAAGAGAGGTTTATAAGAATTTAGCTTAAGATTTAGGTTAGAAAGCTAAAGATGATTCTAGGTATTTTAGTTAAACAAGAAAACCATATAGTGGTTTTTAAGGTTCTGCCTAAAGTTAAAAGAGACTTAAAGGGATATTTAAGTATTTAAACTAAGTGGGAAAGTTTAAAATGGTTTATAGAGTAAAAAGAGACCTATAAGGGGTATCCAGAGATTTATACTAAATAGAAAAGTCTTACAGTGATTTCTAGGATTTCCCTCACATAGAGACAATGAACCTACATTGCTATTTAGGTATTTAATTGAAGATTTATATTAGAGATTTAGAGAGGAATATAGACATTTAAACTAATTGTATAATTGGTATTTATTTGAAGATTTATATTGGAGATTTAGAGAGGATTATAAGCCCTTAAACTAATTGGTGAAGTCCTAAAATGATTTCTAAGGTTTTTTACAAAGTGAAGAGGGGCTTATAGGGGTGTATTAGGATTTAAACTAAATAGTAAAGTTTGAGAGTGGTTATTAGGATTTTTTCTAAAGTGAAGAGAGACCTAAAGGGTATCTAGCCATTTAAGCCAAACGAAAATTTCTATAGTAGTTTCTATGGTTTTTCTATTGCGAGAAAAGAAATTTGTAAAGGTATCCATGTATTTAAAACTAAATAGAGAATCCTAAAATGATATATAAGATTTTCTCTGAAGTGAGTAGGATGACAACGAGTTGTATTATACACATTTTAGACAAATCAATTTGAATTGTCATCACCTAAATTAAAAATCTTGAGGAAAGAGGATTGAAAGATACCGCCTTCTTCACAATTTACCTTTAATACTATCATTAATGCTATTTGTTTAAATAAACGTAATTGAATCGAGATTAATATGATGATTATGAATTTGTGAAATTTTGCATTTCGACAATGTTTAGTGATAAAAATGGAACATTTTGTATTTTTCACATTAAAGAAGGGTTTCATACTTTTAAAATTGATCAAGCTTTCTTGATTTTCCTTTAGGAAGATTCATCATTTTCTAAATGCTATATATGTACTACAAGTGTCACATTCGAAAATTGTATACAATCCTTAAATTTAACAAGATTTATTTGAGCCATTCTTGTATAAACATTATTAATAATTTGCATCATTCAAAATATTGAAGACAACAATAGATAATCAAAATGTTTGAAATAAGGAAGACTTTCAAAATTGAATTCTAGGATGGATAATTAAAAGAAAATGTGTTTCACTTGAATTCCAAAGGAAGGATAAGGTTGCAAATTGATAATAAGAAATGATATTATTTGATTTAAAAAGCTCATTCAATTTTTGAAAAAGCTTTTTGCTTGTAAATTGAAATTCAATCTAATTCATAGTAAATGATCATAAACTTCCATAGATAAAAAATTATCAAAACATTACATTCTAATTTTATATAAAATCTTTTCAAAAATTGTTCTTCTCTTATATGAAAGGGGTTATCTCATTCATTACATAGGATGTTCTTTCATATTTATTTTTTGTTATTTGATTTGATTAGGTAGTTATTTGACAAATTTTGACCTATCTATATTTTTTTCTTCTTCCTTTTTCTTTTTTGGCTCTACTTTTTGTCTAGGTCACCATTTGCCAATTTTTAACATAGCAAGCCTTTTCTCTCTTTTCCTTTTAAGTAAAACTTCTAATTAGGAGCTTGTATTTACTAATTTACAACCCATTTGAATTATGTTCACTCTATTAATTTTGCCTAGGCCATAACTTATTATCTTTTAGGCCTAATAAGATTTCATTTTTGCATATTAACTTTTTCCTAGGTTATCATTTTTTGGCTTTTTGTCTTAGTAAGCATTAAGTTTGAAGCTTAGGCTATTTATTTTATTAGTTTTTCCTCATAAGGAAATTTATTCACCATTTTCCCTATTATTCTTTCATTTTTAATTTTAATTTTGAATTATGGTATTTATATTTTTTATAATTTAAATTTTTGCAAAACAAAATTCTAACAATTTCTTAACAATGACACTGTTTACATGTAGAAAATAAAGTAACAATATTAGCCTTTTTTTTCATTGATTTATCCTTTGGCTTTATGAGTCAAAGCTAGCAAGGCAATCAAGTTAAAGAGTGTCTTTCTCCAAAATTTAAGGGATATCTTTGGTTGGAGCCTAATCAGCGTATATATTGAATAATAAATTATTAAAATGTATCGATCATGTGGGGACTTTATTAATTGATCATGTGGGGACTTTATTACTATGTTTATTAATCTTAGAAAAATAAATAAAATAAAGAAAACGAAAATTTTAAAAACAATTAACTCACTAAAGAAATGAAAATAATATAATAAAAAAAGTTAGGGCTTCAGTGTTCACTCAAGTGAAATTCCAATTCTCATGTAAGATTGATTATTTAAGATGAAATAACAATTAACTTAATGCATCTATGCCCTCTCTTGAGGCATATAGGTATATGTATTTAACTAAGTAATTACCACCTCTTGATGTGCAATTTAATCTAATTAAAATCATTAAGCCTAATTAATTGTTTTGTTATCATAATAGTCTAGGATACTTCTGTTCTCTAGATTTAAAGTATTTATTCTTATAGTATATGGATTTTACTTTACCTCTCAATCTTTTAAACAATCTATAAGAATGAATCTATGATGACCAATCACAAACCCAAAAATTAAGAATAAATTCAATAAATAAATCTAATAGACAACCAAATTATGCATTAATAATTTAATAGTTTATCATAAACTATATATCTAACCCTAACTAGGTTATTTATCTACTGAACACAATGAAACTAAAACAAAAACAAATCAATCTTAATACAAAAGAAAGAATTAAAGGAAAGAAATAACTAAAGAAGTTGTCACAATCTCCTCCGATCTTACTCCAAATCCCTCCTTGTTGATAAGAAATGCTAGAACTAACAACTTAGTGACGAAGTGAGTTGTTAGAGGCCTCCCAAGTCCCTCGTAAAGAACCCTAATAAGAGTATTTATAAGCCAGAATAACATAAAAGAGTTTTAAGGAAATTAAATTTGTAATTCAGCCCACCCTTAGAATGATTGTTCTGAGAGCTGGCGTTAGACTAGCTTTTACATTGACGTTATTTGATTTGGAACTTAAATCCTAAACTTTTCCACTAACACGAGACGAATATAGTGTCATAACTTAAGATCATATTCTATAATGATTAACAATGCCTCTTACACAGTTGAACATAGTTGCAAGACGCGTAGCACTACAAAAATTTAACAGAATCTGCAACGTTTTTTTTTAAAACGTCGCAGATTGTGAGGACTTTTGGCGACGTTTCGAAAACGTCACAAAAAGTCTAAACTTTCCTTGACTTTTTGTGCAAACGTCGCGGATTTTAGGAATTTTTTGCGACATTTTTTTCAATAAAACGTCATGGAAGAGAAACCATGACGTTTTATTGGAAGAAACGTCGCTGTTGGCTTCAGGAGCAACACGACGACGTTTGGTTTAAAACAAAATGTCGTCATTTTTGTTGGTTAAAATTTTAGCCGCGGTCGTCTTCTCCCCCACTCAATCTACGCATTTTCCTCTATTCTCTGGTGCGTCTCCTTCCCCCTCCCACCTAAGCTGATCTGCTCCGTCATCTATTGCGTCTCTGACCGTATTCATCGTCTTCTCTGACCGTATTCTTAGTCTCCATCCGTTTTCTGGTGCGTCTCTCTCTATGTTTTTGTTTCATGTGTGTGGTATGGAAAATTTTTTTCCCTCCCAATCTCTCTATCTTCAGATGTTTT
>JAOQMS010018105.1:0-15960 GCA_027563885.1 Erythroxylum longipes
CACAAAAATCATTCAATTTGGTTCTATCCTCAATCATATTGAACCTTTTTCTATTGGGGCAACTAGCATAACTTTCGCTATAGGTATAGGATCAAGATCCTTGTTAGAATGTTTGAAAGAGGACTTATAAGTCTATAACTTTCTTGAAGACCTTAGGAATAAATTCTATCATCTGAAGGGTCAAACATGGACCAGACGATACAAAATGAAAAGTATACAGAAGAAGAAGTTTCGGTCACTTAGGAAAAAAGCAGACGAACGCAAAAGCAGACAAATGCAATAAGTAGAAGAATGCAAAAGTAGACGAATGTAAGAAGCATAGGAAGTAATAAGCAGACGAATGCAAAAGCAGACGAATGTTAGGAGCAAATGAAGCAATAAGCAGCCGAATGCAAAAGAAGACGAATGCCAGGGGAAGATGAAGAAATAAGCAGACGAATGCAATAAGCCGAAGAATGCAAAAGCAGACGAATGCAATATGCAGAAGAAGCAATAAGTAGACGAATGGAATAAGCAGATGAATGCAAAAGCAGACGAATGTAATAAGCAGAAGAAACAATAAAAAGACGATTCAGATGGTCAACTTAAGACGAAGCAAAGTCAACTTAAGACGATGCAACTCTTAAGATAATATGATGTCATCACAGAAGATGTGACGTCGTCACAGACGATACGTCTTTACAGACGATACATCTTTACAAACGATGCATCTTTACAGACAATGCATCTCTTAAGACGATATGACATCATCACAGACGATATGTCTTTACAAACGATACATTTTTACAGACGATGCATCTCTTAAGACGATATGATGTCATCACAGACAATACGTCTATGCTCCTGAACATCTCCCCATTATTAAGACCATAAATTTCCACTCCACCATCTATAACTCCCATACTAAATATTCTCAGTAAACTTCTTCAACACATTTTTCTTCACTAAGTCCAACACTTAGATTTTATTTTGGTCTTCCTACTCCATTTCATTTTAATCGATCGCTATAACCACAATTCTCAATCTATCCTGTTACTATTCACTATACCCAAAATGTCAATGAGTGCATTTACAATTATTTTCATGTGTGCAAAGACTTAAATTTACATGCATGTATGCTGACATTCCGCTGAGCATGAAATGCAAATTTTCCTTTAACTCTCTCATTGTCATTCTCCCCATTATTGAAATCGAGGTTATAACCCTTAGTATGGGGACAGGATGCTACAAATTCACCCTAGGACTGTCTAGGCCCGTTGAGTCAATAATTGCATTATTGGTTGAGTTTCTTTAATTTCAAGTTAAAATCCCCTTTCTCTTGGTGCTTTCTAGGTTGATTTTGGATTTGGTTGTGTGATTGCTTTTTTTTGTTGCTTTTAGCACTTTCAATTCTCATATCCGATTATCAATTGAGTTACTTCTGCAATAGTTGTTAGGTTTGTGACTTAGCTGCTATTAGATTTAGGACTAGTTCCCTTCCTAGTGAGATCGACACCTTAGGTACTACAGGAACCCGTGCGCTTGCTGTAATTACCAAGGTTAAAAATATTTAAACTTAGAGCGTGTAAACTTGAGTGAACACTAATCCTGGTATAGAAGTGTTGCAGAGACAAACCTTATGGAAGATCAGTCTATAGTGCTAGGTACTCTGGTGTCTCCACATACTCTTGATTATACAGACCCATGGTGATGGAGAATTTTATGTAGCTCAACTGATGTATCTCCCTCATGATTCGAAACTAGACCATATTCTGGTGATCCTTATCATAACATTCTTTCTCTATAGAGAATGTTAAGAGGACCTTTAAGGTGAGATCTTAATACGAACGTTCCATGATTTCAAAGAATCAGGACCATGCTCTAATGTCCATGATCTCTCAAAATTGTTGGGCTAAGCCAACCTATTCCAATGCCTTCCAATCAAGGTATTGGTTTGTGGTGAACTTCTTATCCTTCAGTCATTGATAATGCTCCTCCCGGGTCCTAATGTTGAAAAGTAGCATTCGCGGCCTCTTTGAGGGCTGGATTATAGTGGATGATTCTCCTTGTTACCGCTTCCTTGGAGTCTCCTTTTCATGATGTGATCTTGTCATTTTGCTTACAACTTTATACAAGTGTGAGGAAATTGACATATAATTTTATGAGAGTACTCTTTTCCGCACAAGTAATTTTAATTATGCTCAATAAATTATTAATTGCGAAAATAAACTATGAAAAATAAACACAAGAAATAATTAATAAATTAACACACATAAATAAACAATCAAGTAAGCAAATTTAATTATAAAATCAACGAATAGGCTAATTAATCTCAAAATTAAAATTAGACATATCGTAATTAACAAATTAAACTAACTTAATTGTTAAATTACAATATTAACCCTAAAATTGAAATTAAAAACCCTAAGTTACCAATTACACAAAATTAACAAAATTAAACACTAAATGCATGCAATTAAACAAAAAACCAATGTCAAATAACATAAAAAATAACTAATTAACCTAATTAAACACATAGTGAGAAAAATTGCAAGTTGACACAATTTAAGTTGAATTTTCACCTAATTCACATGCAATTAATCGAATTGAATCATTAAAACAATTGGGTAATGATTAAATTTCAACTATTAAACTAAAATTAAGCATAAAATGACACAAATTCTTCAAAAATCCTAAAATAATGAAATTGACATATTTAATTGAAAATCCTGCAAATAACACAAAACATCTAATGAATCACGCATAAATAAATAAAGCAACAAGAAAACTTACTTGGGTGTCATTAATTTGGCTAAAAAATGCAAACATTGGTTCCGGAGAGTTGGAGGGCGACGACAGGAGGGAATAAGGGAAGAGAGAAAATAGGAAAAATAAAGGAACCAAAGCATTTTAACATGTATTGCAGACTTACATGATCTGATACACGACTGTGCATCAAACCGTGTAATTCACAAAATTTTATCTTTTTTTGTGGACTTACACGGTTTGGCACACGGGAATGTATAAAACCATGTTAGTCAAATTTGTATGTTTAGAGATCATCTAAGTATGCAAAAATGTGTGCAACTTTAATAATATATGATAAAACTTAAAAATTTTGCATTTTAGAGTTATAAAAATTTAATACGCATACCCTAAAACCATAATCATGCACGATCTTCTGAAGATGCTTAATGTTCTAATCCTAAAGCACATCAAAACTTAAATAAATCCTAATCTAACAAGGAAATAAGAATGAAATAACGTAAATTTTAAAATAATCCTAAGGGCAAATTACCATTCCAAATTCTTTTGGATCTATTTTAGTAGGACTAGCCAAACTCCCCTGCATCTCTTCGAATGTTATCTTTGCCAACTGGTCGATCTGATTCACTATAGTTTGTATATGAGCCTCTGTTTCCTAAAGCCTCTTGTTTGATTCTTGAATAAATTTAGCCATCATATCTTTCAAATCAGCAATTACCTCTTCACTTTTTTGAAATGTATCCTCATTTATTAAATTGATCGTTGTCTCTTCTTCGGCCTGAGAGATGATAGGGAGAACCTTAGATAATATGAAGTATTATGCTCATAGTATGCAAGTGAAGAAAGTCTCTCATCAAATTCATGTTAACGAGCTACTCTCTCTACAAGGCATTTCATTAGTTTTTTTGTAATACTTTTGTATCAATGCTCTTGTTGTACATATTCAGTTAAACCATAATTATTCCATCCATATGCGTAAGGGTTGCTCCATTCTGAGTTATACATATTTTTATGCGATTGGCTTTGAGGTCAGCTATACATGTTTAGTTGCTCCCATATATACATCGGTGCTTAACATTGATGATTGTAAGAAGTACTCCCACAAATGTTGCAACACAATATGGACATCGATTGAGCTTCCAAAAACATGCGAGGAAATGACTTTTTCCAATAAGGTGATTCTGACTCCCATAATAATACCGTTCACTCCATCCATCCATTATGAGTTGTGGCTATAACATTAAATCTCAATTCCTAAAATAAACCACCAACACACTATAAATGTAGAGAAGTTTAAAAGATAATTAAATGAATAAGCCACAAATAAAATAAAATAAATACAAAAAATATTGGCTAGATTAATAAAATGTAAATGTTCTTAATATTGCTATCCCAAATAACAACGCCAAAAATTTGATTATTTTATTTCTATACCAATATTAATTTTAATGCAAATGCAGGACGTAGCTGTAGCTAGTATTGTTAAGTACAGGTCGATCCCATAAAGACAGTGACTACTAGTAATTACGATTCTCTTATTATCTAGCCTACAAGTTGGTTTTGGTTTTTAATTATGAAAATAAAACGTAACAATTAAAATAAAATAAGTAGCAATATTAGGGACAAAAATAAAAGAAATCATTTATAAAACAAACAATATCAGGAATTAGAGTCTAGGTAGTGAATCCCCCTAAAACCATTAAATAATTAACCTTTTTATTATATAATTGTTTTATTAACTATTGTACAGTGGAAATTCCTATCGTATTCTAATAGCTCTCTCAAGTCTACTAGCAACTAATCCTAATTTTATCAACTGAATTACTCATGTTAAAGTTTATAGGATTGCTTTACTGATTTGTGAATTTCACTATTAGGTTTGATCCTAATCTAGAGGATTTATGTAAACCTATCTTTAAGTTTGCAATCAACTCCTTTGAATTATGGTATATCTATTCACACGTAGGATTTCTCAATCTCTATGTTACAAAATCATATTATGAACTAATATTCGAGATCTATTAGAACATATATTAAACACATAATTAAATCAATCAAAAAATTGCATTAGATAAAATAATCAAAAAACGTTATAGCACAAACTAGGGTTCGTCTCACCTAGACATTAAAGATGTTTGGTTACATAAAATAGAAAGTGAAATCAAACAAAAATCGGAAGAAAAATGAATAGAAAATAAATAGTTCATTATTATAATTCTCCCTTTCACTTTTATCGAATGTTTTCGCAAGGTAGAGGTTTGATGTTGTACTCTGTTAGATCAATATCCTCCCTTCTGCATACTCTCCACATCTGAAATCATCTATAAAAGTTTGCTTGCCTTTTTTATCTCCAAAAAACATCTTTCCATAGTAATTTTTAGAGTTATGGAAGATACATGGTCTAATACACGGGCATGTATTGTAACATCCCATTTCCACCGAGCACGTACCTGTACATCCCGAGGACATTCAGGCACATGCCATATGAAAGTGGCATGTTAGGACAATCACAACAACTCAGTGTATTTTTTTTCTCATTATCATAAGCAACAACAAATCTCAAGTAGACCAATATTAGCCCATTTCTTTTATAAACATCACTTGTCACAAATGTTATTACAGTTTATAATTTACACACATATACATTTTACAATAGTTGCAGAATACAATTCAAATACTAAAATCATTAAAGACATATGCAAGTGAAAACTGATCTCGACCATTAGCTTGTGTCCTAATGTGGTGGCTACTTCAACTAGTTTATCTAGGTCTCTTATGAACCTGAAAGACAATGATGCAATTTTGGTGAGTTTTACGAACTCAATGAGCGAACCATCATCGATGTGATCACTCATATCAATCACAGAATATTTCACAATTCACATTCAATTTACAGATAAGTCGCATCACATATTGAACAAATACCATTGTGTCCATTATTACACATTTCCAGTTTAAAGTAGTACAATTAATTCATTTCATTCAATCATATTGTGTATATAATTTCACATTTTCATAATCAGAATAGTTCAATTAGTACATTTCCAAACATTCATATATCACATATCAATTTTACATATGCCAATGCTAGTGTGACTCCACTTTTGTTGTTATTTGTTGTGACCAAGTGCCTTTTTAACTGTCTCGTATCTATTGTGGATACCGGGCTCATTGATAATTGCCTTATATTTGTTGGGGATACCAGGCTCATTTTACTAGTGAGCCTGTGGCTCTTATACATATTCTGAGCTTTAAGCTCTTTTTTGTTGACTACTCCAGTCACAACTGCCTTTATCTGATCATGCATATCATATAATGAAATCCATCAAATCACTTATTTTCAATCATTCACTTTCATTTAGTATACACGTTCGTTTTCCACTTTTTCATCAGACATAAGTTCGACATTCAACATATTTATTGAGAACACTTATTTCTGTCATATTCAAATTCAATGAAGCACTTCCAATACAATTACCAATTATCAAACTCCTTGGACTATTAAAGTTCAGAATTAGCACATTTAAGTCATTCACAATTCAATAACAAAAATATAAACAGAACAAATCAAATCTTAGTTAGTAACATCTAGATTGACTCACAGTATGCTCCAGATTTTCAATTGCCTTCCTGAGCCGGCAATGTCTGGATGTTGATGATCAACTTGTGTATCTGTATTCATGCAATACACACGTATTTCATACATCATAAATTAGATCATTCACATAAGTAATCAATCATACACATATGTATATGTTATGTACAATGCATGCTTAATCACTTTCCCAGGTATGTGTCCTTAAACATAAGTCATGATCATTCAAAAATTATCACTTGGATGTGTCTCATTAACACGTAGGTTTACACCTTAAATATACTTTATTATTCTAATTTCATTAATCAATCATTCACCAATGTTATTCTAGCATTATATGGTCACCTAATATCCAAACTCTCATTTATTCTTACTTTATATACCTTGCTCATTTCCTTTGAATCACATTAGCATTTCCAAGAACACTTTTATTCCTTTATCAACTCTAAATCTCCATATTTCAAACACTTGATAGCAGCAATCCATTCACTATGTTATATTATCAATTTTAGCCTAAACATATCCAACACTTTATCGACACATTCCACATCAAACTAAGTTCATTTCGAGCCTCATTCAAGCCTAAATACTCCTTAGGAAGGAACCTTAGCATTAGTGTATTCAAACATCACAAATAAGAGAAGAATTTATGTTCAAGGCCTCTCCTACAATCGTGGGATGGGTGAACAGAAAGTTCACCATCCACTTCCTTTAATTTCGTTTTCCAATTTTTTTCCTCAAGATAGATTTTCGGGTCAGTTTTACATGGCCATTTTGACATAGAAAATGACTTATTTATCCAATACATTCTTCTAAAAAAATGTTCCTATATGTCTTAAATTTCTAACAACATCAAGTTCATGTAGTTTAGTTCACTATTATGTGAGTTATACCCAAAATACTATAGACTATTCTCACACTACGACAGCACCCAATACTCAAAATTCAATCCAAAGTTCGAACTTAGGGACAGAATTCAAATTCAAGTCCTTCATAAAAATTGTATCCATATGTCCCTAGTTTAATATAAATTAAAAATAATCCAATTTGGATAGCTACAGATCAAGATATGGCTAAAATACAGATGTCTATTTAGTGGAAACATTATAGCTAACATATTCCAGCCATTCTCTTCTAATTTTCCAAAATTCATACCCATTTATGCAACTTCATTTCATGCCAATCCAAATACCATATTAGTTGCATTAAAAATTAAAAAAATTTACTCAATTGTTTCATTTTCATTCACTTAATCCCATTATACATGCATTCCTAACTTTTCCAGATTTTATCTCTTTCATAACACATCAAACAAATCTTCTCTATAGTTCATCATTTAGACTTCATAACTTCATCATTATCACCTCATTTCTAACTCATAAACCACTACAAGAAATTCATAAATTATCAACGGACAAAATTTTTGTTAGTATCCATCGGTAACACTTTCGTGAAAGATTCCATTTTACTGCAGACAAAATTTTCGTCAGTAAAGGTGGAGGGAAAATGTCCCAGCAAATTTTTTGATGAAATATAGTGACGAAACCATCATACCCATCGGTAAATTAGGTGAGCACACCTACTGCAATAAACTAGCGTTAGGGATTTATCGACGGATATATTTTTTGTCAGTGCATTTCTGACGGTGTAACCACATCGTCAATAAATTTATGTGGAAATGCTTGGTTAGTGTTGGGTTTTCCCAACGGTAAAGTATCCCATCGGTGATTTTTCGATGTTCTGACCACTCCGTCATTAGCTTCAACTTAGTCATTTTAAATAAATCAAAAACGACGTTGTTTGGTTTAATACCAAACGACGTCGTTTCCGTTCGGGGTTAAACCCACCTCAAACCTTCCCCCCACCTTTTCTCCTCTATGATTTCATGATTTTTTCTCCTCGCCACCATTTCTCATCATCATGTCTCCTCGTCGTTGATCACCTATCGCGTGTCATCATCGTCATCTTCCTTTAATCTTTAGTTGAAGTAACATTTTATACTTTGATTGTTTTTTACGACATCGCTGAGTTTTGTTTGTTACTGTGTTTTATGTACTACTTTGATTGTCATTGTCTTCTTTTCTTTGTTTTGGTTATCTTCTTTGGCCGTTGGACACTCTAGCTCCTTCATCTTCTTCCTTCATTTGCTTCAATGAGTTCTTCTGCGTGTCAGTTGAGGTAAGTGGGTTTTGTTATTTACTGGGTTTTTGTGTACTTGGTTTAATTTGGGTATTTGTTTGTGGTTTGAACCTCCCATTTGAACTTGCTGCATTTTCAATGTAAATGGCCTGCACTAACTGAAACTTGTTTATGGTATAAACTTGTTTAATGTAAATGACCTGCACCAACTGAAGCAATACGTAACTCTTCTGCTCAATCTTCTTTTGTTCCTTATGAAAGTGTTAAGGATAATATCCTCATTTTTAAGGAATTATTCTAATTTTAAGCTTTTCAACCTCTTTTTTGTTGGAGATGTCCTATTTGTTTCTCATGCAAATCATACCTTAATTAAGGATTTTATCAGCAATTCATATGACTTTAGGATAATGTTAGGGTTGTTTTTAAATCCCTTTAGAACCTTTATATTTATTTTAGCTAATTATATGGAGCTTTTTAACTTACTTAATATTGCTAATGGTTTAAAAAAAGGAAGCATGCCTATCAAGTACTTAGGAATTCTAGTCATCAGTTTTATACATTCATGTAAGGATTACTTGTGTGATCTTATATGGGAGGAGAGTATCGTAATACCATGTTGAAAAAGAAAGGAGAGGTGAAAGCCTTTAAAAGCCTATGAAAAATATTGCTAATCAACTTTCTGTTAACTATTTTCCAGTATAAGGTTAATATTAAATCAGAATTGTAGTTATTATTGCATCAGTATGGAGTCTAGGTGTTAGAAATATTATTAAAGCCAAAGCATACCAACAACAAGATAATGAGCAATGTGTGACTCTTAGTTGTGTTGTAGTATAATTCTATATTAAAAGATGAGAAAAGATTATACGTTACAAATAGTAGTAGAGCAAAAGCATATATTAGGAGAAAGAGGTCATAAAGTGGCACCAATGACAGTGTAGTGAGCAATATGTAGCTTTTGGTAGGCTTGCTCCAACTCTACATCAGAAGATGATATGATCTTTTTGGAATTATAGATCGGGATTTAATAAAGACATAAAGGAAATCAAGAGGGGAGGTTATGTGATCCCATATGGGAGGTGGACATCATAATTCCATATAAAAAAAGAAAGAAGCGGTAAAAGCCTTTATAAGCCTACAAAAAATAGTATCAATCAAGTATCAATCTAATTCCTAGATAACGTTTTTTAAGAGTATAATTCTACTTAACATGAATTGGATTTATCGTTGGGTCAATCTTAACTTGAAGATAACATCCTCATTTTATCAAAATTAATGAAAACTATACATTTTCTGAAATTAGATTTTAAGAAAGTTTTCGATGTTGTCAATTAGAATTTCCTAATTTATGTTCTTCAAACAACTGGTATCCTAACCTAGTTTATTCAATATATAAAATGTTTACATCTTTATAATCTCTTACCCTACTCTTATTGATGGTTTACGTACTTAACTTTTTAAAGTGAGAAGGAGATCGAACAAAGTGATCTTTTGTCTTATTATCGCTTTATATTAATAATGGAAATGTATGCTAATTCTACTAATCCATAAATCTATTACTTATTCTTATGGCTTTGAATTACATAAATGTTCGGAATCTAAGTTTTTCAACCTTTTTTAGATGTCCTCCTACTTTTTCTCATATAAATCATACTTCGATTAAATTTTTCATTAAAAGTCCATATGAATTTAAAAGAATATCATAATTGTTTTTTAAAGCCCTCCAAATCTTTTATACCTATTTTAGTTGATTCTATGGAGCTCTTAAACTTATTTAGTGTTTCCAAATAACTGAAATTTGTCAATGGATTATTTCATTGATACTCTATGAATTGATTAGATTTTCTTTACTTTTCATGTTCTCAACCCATTTTTGGTTGGATATTTTTTCTATTTTTCTTTATTTATATTTGTTTTGTGATGGGATTGATAAATGAATGATTTTAGGAGTTTTGAGGAACTTTAATATAGGATATTGGTTGAGTTGTCTTGTAAATGAGAGGAGTATGCTCCGAAATGTTAGGTTTTTCTAACAATGAGCAACTTCCTATCATGTTTCAAACTTAAGATCTGTATAAGTAAAATGATGGGATGAATGTAAAAATTATAAGAAATTAATTTCTAAATTCCTTTACAGTATTCTAATTCTTTATTATATATGTTATATTATGTGTATTTAATAATTTATTGATAGGTTATCTTCCAAAAGAGTAATTTATTATTAATAGGTTTTCATCAATTTTACTACTTAGGAGTGTGATTGTTGAAGTTCGTTTGGGCAGTTATATAACAAACTCCATATTTGTAATGAGTTATCTTAGCATCTTTAGTTATGAAAAGAAGGAAAATAAATATTGTAGTGGAATCGAATTTAATGTTGTAATGTTATTAGGCATATATAAACCAAGTGTGGGAAGAAAATATGAAAAAATCTTTGTCTACTATTGATTTCTTTCCTATTGTTTTCATGTATGTAAGAAATATTGATAAGGATTTGGATATTAACATTGATGCATGAATGGGTAGGTATTTATATGTATTGATAAGGATTTCGTGATGTTATTAATTGCAGGCTTGGTTTATTATAAGCAGTGTCAGATTTGAGTTTTTCTTATCTTATTCTTCTTGAATGTATTGTGGTTGATTGTTGGAAGTTTTCTTTTTGTACTTTTCAACATTCTATGAAGGTTTAAATAGTTATGATGTATAACTAGAAGGTTTATGGATTTTAGGATGTACGTATTAATAGTGATGATGTATTTTTTTCCTTTTGAGTTCAAAAATCAATTATAAGAGTAAAATGAAAAAAATTAAACTTTAAACTTGCTTTATTATATGTTAGATTAGCAAAATTATATGAAGATATGCTAGAATTAATTCTACTTTTACTTGACTAATTATGATGGAATTAACAAACTTAGACACATCTCTATGATACTTAATATGTGTTTAGAAAACAATTTAATATTTCAATTGCTAAGTTTTTTATTCTGTTCTAGTTAGTTATATATTAAGTGTGGATGCCATTTAAAACTCTTAGTCTTTTTATAATTTATTCGAATTAAGATACATAGCTTGGATCTATATGCAAACGATGATAGTATGTATATATAAAATCTAAAGGTTAAAGAACCTCGTACCATAGCCAATAACGCATGCAATGTTATAGACATTGATATTAGAAGAATTAAAAAGGACAAAAATACAATCATCACCTAAATTAACACCAAACATGAAGGGATTTAGTTCAATTATGAACATGAAGTAGGAAAACCAAAAGTCAACTTTATTAAAGGATTGAGAAACGCCATCATATTTAACTAATACAATTTATCTTATTTTCTTAACAAATATTAGAACAAGTGTATTATGTTAAATACAAAATATTCTGTTTCACAGGCCCTATATTATGTTAAAGAGCGTCGCTCATCTTGCTTCTTTGTAGTCTGAAGTTGTCCATCCATCTAGGTTACTCATCCAACTAATGTTTACCATATGTATTGCTTTAATAATACGATTCTAATAAATTTGGATTTTGTGTGAATGCAAAGGAGGTCTTGATTTTGTTATGTTCTTCTCTAACAGTCTAAGTATTTACTATATGTGGAATGAGTTTGAGATGTTATGGATGATTTGAGGCATTAATAAACCCCTAGGATAGCATATTTACTGGAAACCCGTGATAGCTCCCGTGATGCTTACCGGTGAAAAATTCCACAACCCTAGGAGTCACAGCGAGAACTTGTTTTCTATATTCACAGGTGTAAACAATGCCACATACCATAGTTTTCAAATCAATTGTAGGTGATTAATTCACTTGGTTAATTCTTAGGGGATGTTGTGTAAAGTTTAGGTGTTTGGTAAACTTTGGGGAATATGAAGGATACTAACTATGGAATCACTGTTTGAAATTAACAGTTTTGCAGAAATGAGTAATGTTGATAGATCTTGGATGTATAGATGATTAACACCTGATGGTTTCATTAATCCTAAGTTTGTTGAGGGACTTGAAGCTTTTATTCATTATGCATGTTCTCAACCTACATATATGGATGGTCCAAAGATAAGATGTCCATGTAAAAAGTGCAAACACATTCGTTTCCTTCCTATTGATGAAGTGAATGGGCATTTATTGAGAAAAGTGTTTGTTCCAAATTATTTTAGGTGGACACGACATAGGGAACCATTGATTTGTAACACATCAAGGGGTAATGAAGTACAATCATCAGTGAACTTAAATGAGTTTGAAGGGGGCATGTAAAATAGTTTTTTGACTTACCACACTCAGCTGACCAAGAACTATGGCCAAATTGTCAGACAATGACTCAATTGTCTTCAATTGCTCGAATATTGAACATAAAGTTTGAAGGGCATATTTCTGATTGTAGTTTTGATAAAATTCTTGGATGGTATAATGAATCATTGGCTCCTGATCATACAATGGTTAATAGTTTTTATAATATGAAGAAACTTATTAGGTGTCTTGGTTTGCCTGTTGAAAAGATTGATTGTTGCAAATTGGGATGTATATTGTATTGGGAGATGATGTGGAATTACAAGGGTACAAATTTTATGGTCAATCTAGGTTCATGCCTAGAAAGCGTTCAATGAAACATAAATTAGTACCTTGGAAGAGAATGTATTATTTCCCGCTAACTCCGAGACTTCAAACACTATATGCTTATGATGTTACTGCATCTCACATAAGATGGCATAATGAACACTAAAAACAAGATGGAATAATGAGTCATCCATCAAATGCACTGGCACAGAAACATTTCAATGACACTCATTATGAGTTTACAGCTGAAAATCAAAATATTAGGTTGGGATTTTCGACGGATGGATTCCAACCTTTTGGTCAATCCATCCAGCAATATTCATCATGGTCAATCATAATTACTCCTTATAATTTTCCTCTATGGATGTGTATGAAAAGGGCATTTATGTTCTTGATAGTGATTATGTCAAGGCCTACAAATCTAAAGCATAAGATTGATGTATCCTTACAACCATTGATATCTGAATTGCAACATCTTTGGGAATATGGTGTTGAGATATATGATGTGTCTTTGAAACAAAATTTTGTGTTGAGAGTAGCTTTGATGTAGACCATTAGTGATTTTTCAGCATATGCTGTGTTGTATGGATGGAGCACAGCAGGGAAATTGGCCTGTCCTTATTGTGACAATGATTCTGATGTGTTTTATCTTCCAAACGGGGGCAAAATATATTGGTTTGACAACCACAGAAAATTTCTTCCTCCAGTTCATCCATTTAGATGCAATAAAAAAATTTCATTAAGAATAGAATGGTAAAACACCTCCTCCCCTTCACAAATCTGGTGAAGAGATATTGCAGGAGATTGAGGAATTAGGCTTGCTGAAAGTTACAAAATTTAAAGGTGATGAAGTTAATACAAGCGTTAGTAAAAACTTTGGTTGGAGAAAAAGAATCATCTTTTCATATCAAAAAACTAATTTGATACTTCATAATCTAGACGTGATGCATATTTTAAAAAATATTTTGGATAATTTGTTCAATACCATAATGAACATTGAAGGGAGGATGAAAGACAATGCAAAATGATGAGCTGATTTGAAAATTTTTATAGAAGGAATGAGTTACATAAAGATCATCGCACCGGTAAATATCCAAAAGTATGTTACACTTTGGACAAAAAACAAAAGAAAATATTGTGTTAATGGTTGAAAAGTCTAAAATTTCCAGATGGTTATTTTTCAAACTTAACAAGGTATGTGGACATGAGGAAGTACAAATTATTTGAGATGAAAAGTCATGATTGTCACGTGTTTATGCAAAGGCTAATTCCAATTGCATTTTAAGAGTTGCTACCGAATAAGGTTTGGGAAGTAATAACAGAATTAAGTTTGTTTTTTAAAAGCTTAACATCATCTGAAATCAAGTTAGCTGAAATGGAAAAACTAGAAAGGGAAATTCCAGTAATTTTGTGCAAAATAAAAGGGATTTTTCCTCCAAGCTTCTTTGACTGTATGGAGCATCTACCTATGCATTTGGCACACGAGGCTAAACTAGCCGGTCCAGTTCAATATTGATGGATGTATCCATTTGAGAGGTAATTTAACAAAAATGAATGTAAGTAAAGTAATAACATACTTTAATAACTAAATTGGTATAACCCTATTTGCTAATATAGGTATTTGCATCACTTGAAGAAAAATGTCAAAAACAAGGCTAGAGTTGAAGGTTCGATATGTAATGCTTATTTAGTGGAGGAAGCTAGTGCATTTTGTTCATATTATTTTGAGCCATATGTTTACACAAGAGAAAGAAAATTCCTCATAATGACGATGGGGGAGGAACGAGTGATGCTGATGGTAACTTATCCATTTTCACATACCCTGGACGAAAATATGGACGTTCAACAAAAAAAATGTTAATAGAGGTTGCCCATGGTTACATTTTATTGAACTATCAAAAGGTTCAACCTTTCGTGCAGTAAGTTGAAATTGATTATTTGGGTTTTAAAATTTAGTTTTATTAATAACTGAAATACATAATAATGAAAGTTTTCATTTACAAATATTGAAATGATTGAATTATAAGATTTAAGTGTTTAAATGACATTATACTATTTAATATGATAATTTATTTTATGTAGGCCTTAGAAACTCCAGTAGAGAACAAGTTTATATGTGATCTTACGAAGGGACCTTTGCTAACTGTTAAATCGTATCCGATTTATTTTGTTAATGGATACAAATATCATACGGAATATCATGGTCATAGCCTGGCAACAATAAATAGTGAAGTTTACATACAGGGAGAATTGATGGATTACTATGATAAAATTATTGAGATACTTGAAATTGAGTACCCTGTATTGCCAATAAAGTAAAGTGTGATTGGTTTGATCCAACTCTAAATGTTGGTACAAAAGTGTATAGCCGATACAATCTAGTTGAAATCAACAAGCGAAGAAGATTTAGACAATTTGAACCTTTCATGTTGCCAATGAAAGCTATTCAAGTGTATTATGTCCCTTTTCCCAGCTTACGAGAAGATAAGTCAGATTGGTTGGCCATTTGCAAAGTTAAGCCTAGAGGTGTTTTTGAATCACATGGAGAAGGAGAACAGAGAATTGAAAGTGAAGAGTCTTAGGAAGATGTTTATGAACTAAATGCATCTGTCATATATGAGGATAATGAGTGTTGGCCCCCCTGAATTTTTTTTCATTAAATTAAGCATAATAGTTTATTGAACAAATGCATAAGAGTGAATTGAGGGTATTTTTGGCATGTAATTTAAGTACCAAAAGAGCCTAAGCTTATAAGGAAGGGTAAATTGGAAATTTTGGGACTCATTAAGGGTACATTGGGAAAAAAGAAATTATGGACTTGTCATTTTCAAAAGTATGGTAGACGTGTATGGGAGAGAAAAGAAGAGAAAGAAGAGAAGAAGAGAGGGTTCGGTGAAGAGTGAAAAGAATGGAGTTGTGA
>JAOQMS010018116.1:0-15960 GCA_027563885.1 Erythroxylum longipes
ATGAATGCATGTACAGACATTTTTCATGTGCACATATCACTGTTCACAAATGCATGAGCATGAGATGTGTTTTCCTAATTTCTCCGATTAATCTCTCTTGTACCCGTTTGTATAATTCAACCCGTTATCTGGAGACGGGATGTTACAATAATGGTTTGAATGATCATGACTTGTGATTGAGGATACATACCTGGAAATAGTCATTGTACATGACATATGTGTGTGTGTGTGTGTGTGTGTGATTGGATAGTTATATGATTAAGCAATTTAATAATGTGTAAAATACGTGTGTATTGTATGAAGAAAGATACGTAAGTTAATCATCAACATCGAGACATTGCCGGATCATGAAGGCAATAGCTAATCTGGAGGGTACTGTGAGTCAACCTAGATGTTACTCACTAAGATTGATTTGTACTGTTTAAAATTTTAGTTATCAAACTGTGAATGATTTGATTGTGATAATTTCGGACATTTATAGTCTGAGGAGTTTGATAATTGAGATTGTATTGGAAGTGTTTCATAATTGAATGTTAATCTGAAAGAAATATGTGTACTCTCTTGTAAGAGGGTGAGTTGTTCATATCCTTCCTCAGTCACCCCCTTCTCCTCTTCTTTTTGCACTTCATAAATAGAGACTTTCGTGTCTTCCTCAACCTCTATGTCTTGTATCCTCTGTTCTTATTCTCTTCTTCTTTAGCTTCTAGAACAAAGACTGCCTTATATACGTCAAACTTAATCTTTGTTGTCTTCTGTTCTTCTTCCTTATGCTCCTTTAAAGATTCGACATCATCAACTCTTATGAATGGTATTCTTGGTGGGTAAGACCCCCGCTTCCTCTCTCCTCTTCTTCCTCTTCTCTCTCTTCTTCTTCTCTCCTTTGAAGCTTTCCAAAAATTTATGAAGTAGAGGCTCTCTTAGGGTTCCATCAAAATGTCTTTTTTACTCCTTTTTGTTTAAGGCAACCCTAGGCTTTTTTTGGGCCCAACAGGTCCAAAAAGTCCTTTGGAAACTCAAGTTAGGATGTTTGTCTATGTTTCTATAGCTTAGGCCACGTTTGTGGCCCAAATTTTTAGCTTTTTTCACGATTGTAGCATATCAGGCCACAATCGTGGCTCCTCTTGGTTGGCTTTGTAACAATCATAGCCTTAGGTCTAGCTCTGAGCTTTCTCCAAATCTTCTCCATTCTTCTATATTTGTCCTGAAACACTAGCAAACACATCAAGGGACCTCAAAAATAAAAATTAAAGCTCGAACGTGTGCTCTAACCCACAAAACACTTTAAAACATAAATATCTAACTAATTAACACAATTCTAACCTAAACATGCACTAAACAATCAAATTAACAACTAAACACACACCGAACTACCCACCAAAACATGGTGCAATCTACAACTATCAATAATCATGCGTTTAGGACTTATATGTATATTTTAGTTAGTTTTTGTGTAATTTGTTGAATTTGTTATTGTTTAAGGCAAGAGTTTGATCTTGATTATATATTTCAAGGATTTTTTGATGTGTTTGGTGATAAGTAGAGACAGAAAAAGTGAAGAAAAGATGAAGAAAAAGTCAGAGAATCAAGTTTAGCATGATAGTTTAGTCCTATACACAATTGTGCAACCAAAAACCGAAGGTTAGAGGCCTTTGGCACGATTGTGCAAATCTTATACATAGTCATGCAATAAAAAGAAGAAGGCTAGGGGCCTTTGGCACGATCATGCAACTCCTTACATGATCATGCTAAAGATTTAGGCAGCCAAGATGCAAATTTTTTCATACTTTTGATGCTTTAAGGCTATTTTTGGAAGATATACGTATGAAAAACCGTAGAAAAAGACTCAAGAGTATATTAAAAAACTCAAAACACCACTTGAAGATAGCATAATCATAATTAAAGATAAGATCAAAGAGAGAATTCTTAAGAATAAGGTTGCAAATTTTCCTACATAAGGCAAAGAAGAGAAGAATTCCAGGTTTCATTGTACACTCTTTTCTTATTTCCTTGTTATTGTTAGATATCAATGATAATTAAATTTGAATATGAGTTGCATCTATGGATTGCTAAATTCCTTTTTAGGAATTAATCTTGAATTATTTATTGAAATTATATTCTTGATTTAATGAATATGCTTGTGATGTTTATTGTTTTATAATCAGTTTGAATCAAGAGATATTGATTCATTTGTGTTGTGTTGTATAGAGAACTCCGGTACCTCAATAGACCTATAAACATCAAATTAGTAAGAAATTGAAGAGAGATCTTAATTTTTTATTATCTATCTATAGGATTGCTTTAAATCGAGTTTCACAATTAAAAAGAGTTTTGATAGATTGAGAGATCACAATTCATTTTCTATTTATTTTTATTAGGATTACTTGATTAGATCTTAAGATATGGTAATCATAACTATAAAATATCTAGGATTAATTATGATTAAATTACAAGGTAAAGGGAAAAAGAAGGATAGAATTAATTCATAGCCTTTATTATTGATCAATCAATCAATTTTATTACTGCCTAGTTCATAGGCTGTTCATGTTTTATTTATTAAGTCTTTGTTATTAGTTTAATTCTTAATTAATCATCTTATTATTTAAATTAAACAAAGTTTACAAGAAATGATGGGTGGCTGGATAATCCTTGTGCAAACGATATCTTTTATATTATAAGTTACGATATGTAAAATTACAATATGAAAGTTTTTCTATTTAAAACTATCAACACCTTACCTTTTACTCAAACAAAATGCTAGAGACTTTTGGTTAATGAAAAGGGATAGGAACACTAAGTTCTTTAAAAATGTAGTTTTGGTAAGAAGGAATAGAAACACCATAATTTCCTTACAATCCTCTAATGGTTCTATAGCTACTAGTTAGGTGGATCTTAAGAATGCAACTTTTAAGTTATTTCAAAGGGATTCTAAGTACGGAATTTCCCACTTCCTCTACCCCTTAGGACTTCAAAACATTTAATCTATAAGCATTAATCAAGACTTTTTTTACTTCTTAATAGTATCATTTTCTAATCTAGACATCAAAAATGCTCTCTTCAATTTAAGGCTAGGTAAAACGAGGGCCTAATAGTTTTAATGCCAACCTTTCTAAAAGACTCAGTATTTTACAAGTAATTCAATCATCTCTGCAATTGTTTTTTTTTTTGCAAATGGGAGGCTTCTTAATGAGCTTAACAATACTCATATTTTTCTTCCCAACGATTCCCAAAATCCTTGGTTAACTACAAACCAATTTCTTATGATAATGTTGTTTATAAAGTGATTTCTAAACTACTTATAGCTTGATATAAGATTGTCTTGAATTTCATTATCAATCCATACCAAAGAGCTTTTATTAAAGGAAGATCTTTTGGGGATAATTTTCTTATAAATCAAAATTTTCTTAAGAATTATCACATAGATATGGTTATTAAAAGTTATGCACTCAAGGTGGACTTCATTAAAGCATTTGAATTTATGAGCTGGAGTTTTCTAACTTTTATCTTGATTGCTTGGTGCTTTCTAAATAGGTTTATAATATGGATCACTTAATGCTTCACTAATATCTCTTACTCTATATTGAGCAATGTAAAACCTACTACTTGATTCAAAGGAGATAGAGGATTAATACTAGAGGATCATTTATTATCTTAACTCTTTACTATATGTATAGAATTCCTCTCAAGAATAATTAAAAGTAAGAGAATAGAGGAAATCAGGTTTAAGTTTTATTAAAAATGTGAGAAGTTTCTTATAACAACCTTATCATTCGTTAATGTTCTGATAGATGGTTAATTGATTATTTTTTACCTCATATTTAATGTATTCTTGCTTGATATTTTATACTTTTATTGTATATTTGGTACTTAATATGCTTTAAGTGTGTTTATAAGTGCTAATTGCCTTCATGGACTTAAAGGAGAGGAATTTGGATGAAAACACAGCATGAAACAGAAAATCAACAATCTAGAAGGAGTGCACGACCGTGCACTTTCGCAATATCTGGTTATTTCCAACTATGCACATTCTTGTGCACAATTGTGCATACGATAGTGCATAACCCAAAAAACCTAGATTTCATATACAAGTGACATTTTGGAGGCAAATTAGAAGAGAGGAGACTTTAAGAGGTGATTTCCAGACGTGAAGAACATTCAAAAGGGATTATTTTGATCCATAGAAGTGGGAAACATGAAGATTTCATCTAAAGATCCATCGAAATATAGGATCAAGACTCTACATCACAAAAACATTTGATAGAAGACAATCAAGGAGATTTAGAATTATGATTCCATTGTTTTTCTTTCAATGTATGTTTGATTTAGGGTTCAATTATGTGTAACTAAACGTCCAGTTAGTATTTAGGTTAGATGAACCTTATGTTAATACTTTGACAAGATTTGATTCTTTAATTAATGTGCTTGGTTGTTTGATATATTGTGATTTGATTACACATTTTATTTATGTTCTAATATCTCGAGCTATTAAATCATAATCTAATTTTATACATAAAGATTAATAAATCCTAGTGTGAATGGATCTACTGTAATTAGAAGTAGTTGACTGTAACTATAGAGATAGGATGACATAAATCTTTTAGATTAAGGTCAAACCTAATAAAGGGACTCATATATCAGTAATGTAATCCCATAAGATTTAACCTAAGTAATTCGGTTAGAAATATACCATAGGAGTCTCCAAGGTCCAATATATCAACAAAACAATTACATGATAAAAGATCAATTTATTAAGGGTTTAAGGGGATTCGAACCTAGATACTAATTTTTGATAACAATAGCTTTCTAAGTGAATTCCATTATATTTGTGTTCATTATAGTTTCCTATTTCTTTAATTGTTCTAGTTTTTATTTTCTTTTTATTAAAAATCTAAAATCAATTCATAGGCTAGATAATAAAGGAAGGGTAAGTACTAGTATTCATAGTCTTCATGAGATCGCCCATACTTATTGGTACTAGCTCCAACTATGTCATGCACTTATGGTTATTACAATATTAACTAACAAAAAGTAGGTCAATCAAGTTTTTGACAATGTTGTTGACAACTTTGATATTAGGAAAACCTGAATGCTATTACTCTAGTCCTTTTTATTTTTATTTTATTATCCTTGTTTTTAGTTTCTTTTATTTTAATTTTTCTTTTGTATTTATTTTCTTTTCTTTAATTTCGTTAATTTTATTATATTATATCTTATTGTATTTGTGAATTATTAATTTAATTATCTTTTTAATTTCTCTACTTGATCTTGAGTTTGTGGTTTATTGTAGGACTTATGATTCATTGTCATAGCCACAGCTCACAATTGAAGGATGGAATAAACGAAACTTATGTGAGAGCTAGAATATGTCTTCGCGATCTACATCGTCACCATATCGAAGAGAGGGGGTCCTCATATATTTTCAGGAGCGCAACAAATTTTCAAGTCATGTCACTACATTGGTGGGAGTTATCACTATAATCATAAATGTCGAGCACCAAAGTATAGATGGGAGTGGACCATTTGCTATAAACCCCATGGTGTAGGTTACAAGAACAGCTACAATTTAGAGTAGAGCATGATCGGGTTTTAGTGTGTGTAATTGATCAATAAATAACCCTCCATAATCTGCAAGCGTACGGTTCGTTAGCGTAGTACCTAAGGTGTCGATCCCATGAGGAGGGATTATCTAATCCTAAAATCTAAGGCCATAAACAAATCATAGAAATTCAAAATGTACGAAACAAAAAACGAGAATTTAATTCAATCAATCAAATTAAAAATAGAATACGAAAATATTGATTAGTTAGCAATTGCAACACACACCTAAGAATCAACCTAAGGAAACTACCAATTGAGATAAAGGGAATTTTACCTATCCTTAATGCTAACCTAACTGATTATGAATTACCAGATTGTTGGTTCTAGACAATCCTAAGGTTAATTACTCTCTCTTGAATTATAACTATTAAACATAAATCATAAACCCTAATTAGATTATGGAAGTTGAAATCTCTCAATTAATAACCTATCCAAAACCCTAATTAGTTCTAAAGTTCTCTAATAAATTATCAGAACCCTATGTAAGATCTCTCCTTACATAATTTACTGATTAGATTTAATTCTAATTTCTATTAAATCACCTAACTCTCTTTAGCCCAATTTAATCGTTTTTCATTTGATTCACCCTGTCAGTTTATTATCGAATTATGCACTCACAGAATTAAACCATAACAAATCCAATAACCATAAAAACAATCAGATTTCATTAGTTCAAACTCCGAAGATGAGTTTAGAACATCCTCATCATTCAAGATCTTATCATCAACTATTCAACCTAATTCGATACAATAATAAAACTGAACATAAATAGGAAATACGAACTGAACAGATGATGGGAGGCAACAACGTCGGTAACTCCTAATCCAGGAAGTACGTCGAGTCAGCTTCTTCTCCTCTTCTCTCTTCCTTCTTCTTTTCCTCTATCTCTCAATGAATTCTCCCTAGGGTTTCTTCAAAGAGGCTAATGCAAAAGCTTTCTCTGCCTCTTTGTCTTGTTTTTTAAATATCCTTTATTTTTGGAGTAGCCATAAGGTTTTTTCAGGGCTCGAAAGGTCCAAAAAAACCCTTGAAACTTGACATTTTTTAGTGTCTGCGTGTCTGCTCAATGCAAGCCACGATCGTGGGCCACATCTGAGCCTTCTATAGTGGTCCATGTTTTGGGCTTCTATGGCCACGATCATGGGCTAACTCTGGTGTTTCTGTCATGATCGTGGCCTATTGTGCCACGATTGTGGGCCATTGTTTTGGTCTGAATGTCTCTGAAACTTCTTCGCTCTTTGATGTTAACCCTAAAATACTAACAAACACATCAACGTACCTCAAAAACATAATATTTAAGCTTAAAGACTTGCACTAACCCATAAAACACTTAATACACAATTATTAACAAACTAACACAATTCTAATCTAAACACATACTAAATGATTGAATTAATAGCTAAACACATATCAAACTAAGCCCTAAAACATTATGCAATTTACACTTATCATAGCAACTCTTATACTTATGGATGGAACGATTACACTTCAAATGGATATATATGACACCAAACCCCTTTATATAACAAGGCAACTGTGGAAGATAAATTAATGGAAACTATTGTTGATACAAAAGCTGACCAACATAAATTCGAGAGTGAAGGATAGACAAGGGTTAGCTTCATTAATAGAGGGATAATTTAAAAAGAGCTTTTAAAAGAAAAAGATAGTATTGCAAATAAACTAATAGAATGCCTTGCTGAGAGAGTAGCAGGTTAATATGGATTCGATTAGAGATTTTATTCACCCACATATGATTAGTATAATTTAAGCTTCCAACCATCTCAAAGTGAATAAGTGACAACATTCGATTTTAGGAATGAAGATACATTTCAAGAAGGCGAGGAGGTAATTGCTGCTCTGAAAGATATGATGATTGAGTCTATTCAAGAACTTAACATAGGGAATTAGGAAACATAGGCTCATATACAGAACATGGTGAATCAAATCAATCAGTTGGTAGAGATATTATCCAACGAACAACTAGGGAGTTTGCTGAGTCCTAATGAAATAGATCATAACGAATTTGGAATGGCAACCGCCCTTAATAGTGAAGATGAGCTCTCAAAAGAAGAATAGGAAAAGGAGGTAAATATTACAAATAAATTAATGGAACTCCTTGTTGACATGAAAGCTGAGCGACATGAATTCAAGAGAGAAGAAAAGGCAAAGGTTAGCTTCATGATTAAAGTGAAATTGTAAGAAAAGCTTCCGGACCAAGTAGAACTCTCCATCTAAGAAGAGAAAGTAGAGGAGTGACAGAAGGTAATTGAAGAAGATGAGACAAAAACCTCTATCCAGGAAGAAGAAGAAGAAGAGCAGATAGAGGTGGTTGAGGAAAAGCTAGCGAAGGAAGGAACCAAGTAAGGAAACTACTAATAAGGTAATAGTAGTGACCTTAAGTATGGAGGGTTCCCACTTCCTTAAAGACAAGCAAGTTCGAGTTAGCCAAACATTAACAAGTTTCATTATCCCTTATTTTATTAACAGTTTGTCACTAAAAATGGCATTATTTCTTGATATTGGATTTATTAATTTAATAAATTATGTCCTTGTTATTATCTTGTAACATGTGGCTTGTTTATCGGCTATGAAACCACTTTATAGAGAAAAGGGTGGAAGCAAGTTGTTGATTATTGATCCAAGATGACAGAAATGTGTAGGTTACATCGAGCTACCGACATTAGAGAAGTGTTGCGTAGGAGGCAACCCATTAATTAGTTTTAATTTTATTTCAATTTTGATATTATCTTTTGTTTGCTTTCGACTTAATATAGGATTTTATTTTCTATTACGTTATTTCTTTTGTTTTTATCCTTTTCTTTTATACTTTGCAAGGATGTTAGTCTATTATTAGATGGATCCACATCAAAAAAAATTCATAATTAGGAAAGTACCACTAAACCCTCTCGCTTTTTCATAAATGCTTATATTGTGTACATTAGGGACAATGTACAACTTTAAGTGCGGGAATGGGTTTAATGAATTTTTAACTGATTTCTTCAAGCTTATTATAATCCTAATTATAAATTTTATTAACTGATATCTTGAATCGGTTGAAATTTATCCATTATACTCTACTTCATTATTGAATATTGATTTGAGTTGGTGTGCAAAAGGATGATGGTTAGAATCAAATTAGTTTTCTAAGTCATATTTTTCGTAATCATTGAAATTTTTAAATTAAATGAAATTGCATATTATTTACACGCATATACCTATTTTTTCATGAGCTTTTAAGCCTAAAGAACATATTTTCAAAATTTTTAAGGCTTTTGTTATACTTTCATGTGTGAGTTATCAGTGTATAGTAAGATAATTTTAGAACTTGATTTTATTATAAATGTTAAGACCATATTTGTTAAATTAGAAGCATTAACATTATAAAGGCACTTAGATTCACCAACTTGCTTAGTCTATTTCCTTGAAATTACCATACCCTAAAATTTACCTTTTGGAATAATCAAGTTAAGCTTTAGCCTTTTTCATTGATTTTACCTACATATTAACTTTAATTATGTTTTTCTTTGAAGACTTGTTTATTAATTTGAACCTTGAAGGTTATTTACATTATTTACTTATTTGAGACTTGAATTCTTGAAAGGTCCAATATTTATTGAATATGGTATTGATTGGAATATTGTAAAAAAAAAGCAAAAAAAAGAGAAAAAAGAAAAAGAAAGAAAAATGATGAATAAATATATAGTACCAAAAGAGTTGCAATGAATGGACCAACGTGTATTTGTAAAAGATTCTTGAAATATATTATGGAGTAAAGTTCCTTCAATTTAACACTTTTATTATGCCAATCATACCATACCTAAACCCCATTACAACCTTACAAAGATCTTTTGATTTTTTGTTTCTAGTTTGTACATAAGTGGGGGATCTGTGACTTTACTGCAAGCATATGGTAAGTATTCTGTTATGTATTGATTAAGAGTCTTGACACTTTTCACCTAAAACACTTGAGTGCATTGAGTGAAATCTTGATTAGGGTGTAAGGATATATGCTTTTGATTTCAATGCAATTGTTAATGTGATTACTGTTAACATTGCTTAGGATGTTAATTTTAGGACACTTAACTCTAATTGTATGTTAATTTGATTCGATAGGATATCATGATGTATAGTATGAATGGACAGGTTGAGACTAGTGATGGATTGATGTTGTAAAATTAATAATTTTGATTATGGTTTGCTTGAGGACAAGCAAAAACTTAAATGTACAGATATTTGATAGATGATTAATTGACTATATTTTTTAACCCATATTTAATGTATTCTTGCTTGATCTTTTATACTTCTATTGTATATCTTGTACTTAATGTGTTTCAAGTGTGTTTACAGGTGATAATTGCCTTCGCGGACTCAAAGGAGAGGAATTTGGATGAAAATACGACATAAAACAGAAAATCAACAATATGGAAGGAGTGTACGGTCGTGCACTTTCATGATATCTAACGATTTCCAATTATGCACGTTCCTGTGCATAGTCGTGCATAGAACCGTGCATAATCAAAAAACATAAAATTTTCATAAAAAGCGACGTTTCAAAAGAAAATTATAAGAGAGGAGACTTTGGGAGGCAATTTCCATACGTGGAGAACATCCAAAAGGGAAAATTTTGGTCTAGAGAAGTCGAAAACACGAAGATTTCTTTGACAGATCTATCAAAATACAAGATCAAGCCTCTACATCATGAGAACATTCAATAGAAGACAATCATAGAAATTAGGATTATGATTCCATTTTTTTCTATCTATTTCTCTTTCAACGTATGTTTGATTTCATGTTCAATTATATGTAACTAAAAGTCCAGTTAGTATTTAGGTTAGATAAACCTTATGTTAATTTTTTGATATGATTTGATTCTTTTATTAACGTGATTGGTTATTTGATCTATTATATTCTGATTACGCATTTTATTTATGTTCTAATAACCCAAGATCTTAAGTCATAATTTGATTTCATACGTAGATATTGAGAAATCCTAGTATAAATATATCTACCATAATTAGAAGGAGTTGATTTCAACCCTAGAGATAGGATGACATAAATCTTCTAGATTATATTCAAACCTAATAGAGGGACTCATAAATTGGTAATGCAATCCTATAAGTTTTAACTTGAGTAATTCAGTTAGAGACCATAGGATTAGTTGTTAGTAGACTCACAGTCAACTATTAGCATACCATAGGAGTCTCCACAGTCCAATATACCAACAAAATAATTGCATAATAAAAGATCAATTTGTTAAGGGTTTAGCGGGATTCGAACCTAGATATGAATTTCTAATAACGATAGATTTCTAAGTGAATTCCACTATCTTTGTGTTCATTATTGTTTCCTATTTTTTTAATTATTCTAGTTTTTATTTTCTTTTTATTATAAATCTAAAATAAATACGTAGGTTAGATAATAAGGGAAGGGTAAGTACTAGTATTCATAGTCTTTGTGGGATTGACCCATAATTGCCTGTATTAGCCACAGCTACACTATGCACTTTCGGTTATTACAATATTGACTAACACGAAATAGGTCAATCATGTTCTTATTGTCCTATATGGATATAATTCAATCCATTGAAATGCTTCAAAAACCTTTATAAGAATCCATGCTCTTGTTTATTATAAGCATTAATCCAAATAACAGTAACTTCTTCATTTTAAAAGGTCGTGAGAGGATAAGTAAGCATATCAGGGAGAATTTTGGTTTCCACCAGGGAGAGCTTCCTTTTAAATACTTGGATATCTATCTAATTACAAAAAGACTCACATATAAGGACTGCATTCTTTGATAGAATCAGTATAAAAAAAGGTTAGGAAGTTGGTCAAATTATGTTCTTTCATTTTCCAAAAGGCCATATCTTATTCAATTGTATATTTTCTATAGTTCTAATTTGTTTATCCCCTTAAAAATTATTAAAAGTTTAGGAAGATTAATATTTTCTGGATAGGAAAAGAGCTTAATTTAGTTTCGAGGTGAATGGTTTAATTTATGTTGTCCTAAAACTTAAGAGACTTAAGCGGGAATAGGAATAAGATCCTTGAGAGCCATGAATAAAAATATGTTGGTTAAAAGGATTAGGAAAATTATATTTGATAAGGAGTCAATTTGGGTAAGATTGATTTGTGCCTACTACTTTAAAGATGTAAGCTTATGAAATATTCAGCCTAAGCACGGCTTTTATTAAACCTTTAAGAAGACACTGTGGTTAAGAAATCATGTCTAGAAAGAGTTTAAATGTATAACTTAAAATGGTAAGAAGGCTTGGTTTTGGTTTGAAAAATGGGATGATATAAGACCTCTTTTCTTTAAACATTGTTACAACTCTTTTTCCCTAATTTAGCTAAATTAAAAGTGTCTATTAATGGAGATAGCTATAACTACCCAATCTATGCTTATAGAAAGATTCATTGTTATAAAACATCACTCGCCAACTTTAACTACTAATCAAGCTTAAGATGATTATATCAAGTTGAACATTACAAACAAATTTTGTTTCTTATATATCACTAATGATGAAACTAATTATTTGTTATTTAAATGATCATTCTTTAATGGGGCTTAGCACTTACTCATTTCTTTATTTAATGTACAAGGCAACAAATTTCTATATAATGAAATAGTGGAATGTTTAACCAAACCTCAAGGCCAGTTAAAAAAGGAGCTTAAATTTTTTAGAACACTTGTTTATAAAAATACATTAGATTGGGAAATGGAGTTGATGATGCTAAGATATATGGAAACAATCATTATCTATAACTTTACCCAAACTTGGATTCTAAGATAGAGGAACGTAAGAACATTTGCTATAAAGTTAGGTTGATTGCTCTATTGTTCTTCTTTCTATTGGTTTTTCTTCCTAAGGAAGAAGCCAAAATAATAGTTAAGAGTTCTCCTATGAAAGGTTTGAATGTCCTTTGCTTGTTTAGATAATGTAAACAAATTATAGTATTGTTTTCTTATTTATTATTTTTTCTTAATTTGCTTTGCTTCTTATGCAATCACTCAGTATTTAGCTTGAGTTATCCTATGACATGGTTTAAGCATATATTGTACCTCTCTCAGAATTAACCTTTTAATATATTTTCATTTTCTAAAAGAGAAGGAATCAAACTCTCTCAGGTATTTTCACATTTTGGTATATAAAATAAGACAAAAATGGTATGGACCATTATTTATTGTATTTTTAGACTCAATCCAAAGAAATTAACATAGGTAGAGAAGGTTGTTGGTCAAAGAATTTCTCAAACTGACTAAAGATATCTAACAAAAGTAAATAAATAAATAAATTACACAAACTAAAAGAAACAAAAATCAAAATGTTTAGTGAAAAAAAGTTCAAACTATCAACAGTATTCTTACATATGTATTTTTACCATACTGTATCCCATAACTTAATCGATTAAGAGATGGTGTAGGTTACAATAAATACCTTGTTATTTATAGCCGTATAAATGCTAGACTTTACAATCTCATATCTAAGATACGATCTCAACTATTTTAACTCCCTTCTTTAGCCTCCCCTCTTCCTCAAGTTATCTGCTCTCTACTCACCCTTGCTTCCTACTCCTTTACTTTCCTCCTACTCTTATTAACTCTCCCTTAGTTTGGTCACTATGTTTCCATGTCCTCTTTGTTCTTATTCTCTTCAAGAGTATTTCAATCTTTCCACTCATTTATTTTCCTTCATAAATGTTTCTTATCATTTTAGAAATAAGTTTTTAAAATTTCGCACTCCTACTTCCTACCTTATTAGCTCCTTTAGAAAATGGATTATATTCCTTCAAAACTAATAAACTCCAGCTTATTGTTTGGACCTTTTTCCCCTCTTGATTCTAATCCCATCCATGGGTCAGGTTAAAGTTAGCTCCCCAGTTACTTTTAGCCTACCACCTTTCTAACTTGTTTATTTCATCATCTTACTCTACCCTTTCAAGTTTAATCTTAAGCAACTCAACCCCCTGGCCTCTTACTTTAACCCCTTGCCCTTGAGCCCCACACAACTTCAAAGGTGGATGATAACAAAATTATCATCTGAAAGGAAGGTTTGGTCTTAGGTTATGGGGGATAAGGGCCCCAACCTCAAGCTCTTCTTTATCCCCTAAAATGTTGGTGTTGAGAATAGTGTTATCTTCCCCCCCACCTAATTCAAAATTTTTAAGTGAGAGTCTCTAGGTGGACGAGCACCATTATAGGCTATTTTATGGAAAAGAGGCCATTTTTCCTATTAGTTAAGACCTGGGTTAAAAACAAATGAAAAAATGGCATAGAGAGATTCTTTATTAATTAAGAAGGCTTCTTCTATTCTCATTGAGTTTCAAATATCATCCTAGTGAGGTCCTTGAACTTGGCCTTTGACACTACAATGGTAAACTTATCATTCTATAGATTTGGAAGCCAAGTATAGATCTTGATAAAACTAGGCTTAAAACAGTTGCCATTTACGCTTAATTATAAAAAATTCATCTAGAATATTGGAGCATAATAATTCTAAGTTATTTGCCTAACTCTATAGGCAATCCCTTATTTATTGATGAGAAGAAAATATAGTTATTGAGCATATAAGCTTTACAAAACTATGTATCAAAGCTCTTATAAATAAGGAACTCCTATATAATCTAAAGCTTAAGAGGTTAGATGCTTTTAAAAACCATGATGAATGCTTACTTTTATTCATTTACCTTTCAAGGTATTAGGAAAAGAAATGAAATGAATAGAGACCAATAAAAAGAATTAGAAGATAAGTGACCCAAAGAGTTTCTAAGTAGGGAGGAAAATAAATTTCAATCCACTTTGCATGCTTAAGGATTATGGGAAACCTACTTCTAATGTTAGCATCATGAGCAAACCAATGGAAAATAATCCTTTTGATATTTTGGCTTGTGATATATGAGCTCATTAATAAAGAATTTGACCAACATGCTGATGCAAGGTAGCTGGACCAAAATGCTAAGGCCATCTCCTAGACCAATAAATTAAGAAACTTATTTGAACCTTACACCCCAGTTGGAAGAAAATCTAGTAAGACGAAAGTAAAAAGGGGGAAAAACCTTCATAAGATAACCATATCTATCATTTCCTTGAATTTCAGGGGTCTTAATGACTTTAACAAACATAAATATGTTTATTAATACCTTAAACAAATAAAGCCACTCATTTCACTACAAGAAAATCACTGATTAGTGGCAGAAAATTTCTGACGGAACAACTTCCAACATTATTTACCGACGGAACGTAACGTTCCGTCGGTAAATACGGTTTAGTTAGCGACGGAAACATACATCCGTCGGTGACACTGGAGGGAAGAATTTGGCGCAAAATCTTCGAAGGCATATAGCAACGACAAAACCTACGGCGTCGGAAAAAAATGGAAGAATCGTTCCCACATTTTAATTGCTTTGGACACATACCAACGGACATTGTTCCGTCATTAACCATACCGACGGAATATGGTCTTCCGTCGATAATAAATGTCATCGTTCGATGAAGACAAGACGATAAGCTTGAGTCACTGACGGAAACCCAATTTCGTCGGTAACTGACGGCGAAACCCTAGATTACCGACGGAATTTGTGTTCCGTCGATATTTGAGTTTCTATAGTATATAAAATTACCACTCTTGTACTAACGGAATATTGTGTTCCGTCGGTAACTGTCGGTGGTGGGTCGTGAAGTCAGCGGTGAAAAACCTAGATTATCGACAGAATTTGTGTTCCGTCGGTATTTGAGTTTCTACAGTATATAAAATTACCGCTCTTTTACTAACGGAATATTGTGTTCTGTCGGTAACTGTCGGCGGTGCGTCGTGAAGTCGACGGTGGAAAAACTAGATTACTGACAGAATTAATGTTCCGTCGGTAATCCAACGCCTTTAAGTAGGGCGCCGTGCCCCCCCTGTGCTCGTTTCTCTTCTCTCCTCGCAATCGCCTTTTGTTTTTCGACTCCTTCTCTAGCATTTTCCGGCCGTTTTTCATCTATTGTCTTACTCATCATGCGTTGTTTGAGGTAAACTCTCTTATAGGTGTGTTATTTCTATTTTAAAAAAGCATGTTTTTAGTGTTAAACGTGAGCGTTTGGTGATGAAATCTTGCTTTATTATTGTTGATGTTTGCAGTTTTTCGTGTAATTATTAGTTTATTTGTTATTTATATGTGTTATTGTTAGTAAATAATGGAAAATGTAATTGATTTGTGATTAGATTGAGATTATACATATTGCCTATGAGGTATTCAATAAAATGTCTTTTATGATTTTTGAAATGTTTTTTGTAATTGTTGTATTAATTTGAGAATATGAATATTCAATTTTGATAAAATGTTTAATTTGAAGTTTTAATTTATCGAATTTAACATTTAA
>JAOQMS010018187.1:0-15957 GCA_027563885.1 Erythroxylum longipes
AGGCGAAGAGGAAAGACAACAGTGAACTTCGATTGTCAAGCGAATTAGGTGGGTAATGTATTTATAGTTATTGTGTGGTCGGGCAAATTCTTGCCTATATGTGTGTGCATGTATGATTTGCTTGTCAATAAATTTTGTGATTACTGAAAATGCATGTGATTTATGAAATTTGATCAAGTTATGCCATTGAAATAAGTCATGGCATTTTGTTGAATGAAAAGATAAACAGGCCTAAAAGTCTGAGCATATGATTAAATGAATATGTGCTTTGTTTGGCGAGAGTGGAACCATTCTATTCGTCACGTGCACGTTGATAAGAGCCTTCTTCCGGCTGCCCGCTTGTGGCATATGAGCTTCGAAAAAAGGACTCATTCTGTTCATGGTGTAAACTTCGGTTTCTCCATTCTATTTCCATGGAACCCTTGAGCCATTTGTTTGGGCATTGCATCTTTAAATTGTCAAGTATGATGCATGTGGATGTATGTGTTATGCATTAATCTGCTTACCTTAGAATGATTGAATTGTTTAGCACATATATATATATATGCTTGAATTTGTGCTAATTACTGATGGCTATAAATATATTAGCCACTGAGCTGTGTAGCTCAATCCCTTTTCTTCCCTCCTCAGTGCAAACCGAGATGATAGTGATCTTTGCAAGGTATCGAGAACTCCAAAATAGTTAGAGTCTTTTGTACTGAGTTAATGATTTTGAATAGCTCATTCAACATATCAGCACTGAGCATCTTTTGTATTTTGTTTCAAGTTCCAATGTGTATATTGACTTGTAATAAACTCTGATTGTGTTTAAAAATGAGAAAGTGAGATTGAATTCCTTTCTGTGCATGATTTTGTTGTGTTTGAAGATGGGGATAATGAAATGTACAGGTGCATGTTCTTCTCTGTTGAAATTGCCAAGGTTGTTTGTATTAGAATAGCAGGTTAGAATTGGAGAGATTATGTTCTGAACACAAGGGAAAATATAGAGGAAAAGTACCATCTGTGATGATGTCACACATAGACGCAGAGGGAAATATAGAGGAAGAGTATCGTCTGTGATGACATCAGCATACAGATGACACGTCAACATACAGATGACACGTCAGCACACAGACGACACGTCAGTACACAGAAGACACGTCAGCATACAGACGACACGTCAGAATACAGACGACACATTAGAACACAGACACAAATGAGAGGCAGACGATAAGAGGTCAAATCCATACGATAAAAGTCAACCATAGACTATAGTAAAAAACAGACGATAGGCCAATCACAGAAGGAGTTAAGGATTTATGCAAATTGTCCCGAAGCGTGCACAAACGCAAATTGTGGACTCACCAGCGCTATTCCTTGAGATATTTAGGCTTGAATGGAGACGAACCTGAAAGGGTTAGATTGGAATGTGAGTGTTTGTGTAGAATGTCTGGTATCTGAATTCGATCGTCGGGATCCAACATCTTGTGGTATCAGAGAATGGAGATAAATCAAAAATGGTTAAGGTGTTCTTCATTGGATTAAGCTCACGTTTTATGATATTCTGGATAGTTGGGCTCCGGAAACGGGGTCCGACAGAGAAAATATTGGAAACACGCATCATCTTGTTACAACTACAAAAAAAGGCTTTAACATTGATTCAGGATGAGTTAATTAAAAAACCACATTGCAGGAAACTTAAAGCAAAAGAAATATAGGCCTCTCTTTATGATATAGTAGTTTCAATAGTTAAATGGCTGAAAGGTGGAGATAGAGGTTCCACATTTTTCACAAATTTGTAATTCTCATGAAGGCTATAAATAGAATTTCTTGCATATTGGTCAGCAACCAAAGCATAATAACTTAAGAGAAGATGAAATAGAAGGATTTTAATTATTTCTTTAGCTATATAAATTCCTTCACTTATGCACACTCCTTAGTTGACTTCACAAGAACCTACTAAACTCTCTAAATTGGTTACTGGACAGTGCTCATGGTGCTTATCTACTTGGTAGATAAATGGAAGACAATATTGTAATTATGCAGGAGTTTGTGAAGGGATATTCTAAGGAGAATGGTTGGAAAATTGCATATTGAAAATTGATTTAAAAAGGGCATATGTCAATGTTGATTGAAATTTTGTTGGCAGCATTATGAAAGTACTGAAGTTCCTATAATGTTTCATTGATTGCATAACCATCTATTTCAACACTCCATCATTCAACATCCTCATCAATGGAGAACCTTCTTCCCCCCTTCCATTAGCATAAAATGCATTACAAAAGGTGATCCTTCTTCACATTACCAATTTTCCATTGTAATGGAAGTTTTTAATATACTTTTGAAAATGATTGTAAAGAGAACCAAACATTTCAAATACAAATCCAAGTTTTGACTAATTACATTGTTGTTTTGACCTTTTCTAGATAGAAGTATTTTCTGTAGAGTTTACAATGGTGTGGTTTTATAACTATGTAAGAGAAAGTTAGAATCCCACATTCACCTATTCTTTCAATACAATTTCTATAGCAAAATATGGAAATCTATTATGCTCTCATATACAGTGATTGAATCCCCCTCAAAATGGCCTGGGCAATCTTCTAAGTTGATTCAATGAGGGACTAGCTAGAAGGAATTCCCATAGTGCTATAAAAATGTATACATTTAATTTCATTTTTTTTCATAAGCTCAAACTAGTATTGAAATATTAAGGAAACTTTTGGATTTAGTAACAAGCTAACCTTAAAGGCAAAGGTTTTGACTAATATTTAGGCAACAAGTATGGTAAAAAGTTGATCTAAGAATAATTACTTATCACTATGGAAATAAAATAATTATGAAAGCCTAAAGAGAGAAGGAACACAAGTTTTATGTGGCTCAACCTTAAGTCCTACATCTATGGACATATAAAACAAAGGTAGGAAAGTGTTATTAATTAGGTTTATCTCATTTGTATACTCAGGCTATACATGCTAATTAGGTTTATCTCATTTGGATTAATTTCCTTTACTTTGCACTGTTTTGTTATTCCAATTTAACGCACATTTTCTTAATGGACTAAATGAATTTAGTAGTTTGATTCCAAAATACTCCTTTGAAGCAACTGAAATAAACCTTTGACTTAACTGGAATTGATTGAAATGAGAGAAGATGCTCAGTTTGATTAGGTTCGTAGAAAAGTAGTTGGCTCAACCTATTCACTGCAATGACATGCATCGACTTAATTACATGATATTTTTACTCACTCACTCACATTTTATGTTGTCTATATGTACCTGTCTCAGTTCAGGAAAAGAGATGAATCTGAAGAACTTCTACAACATTGTTTGTTTTCTTTTCTTGATAACAAAAAGCAAATACAAGGGTATTATATATATACAAGAGAGTAATGGTTATAAGTACAAAGATTACAGAACGTAATAAATCATTAAATCTTAATTCTAGTTATGAATTTTTGAAACTGAAACTGAAATGAATTGACCAACATGAATACATAAATGTAATCCCAAAGTTAAAAGAGATTTCTAGAATGCCATTGGACAGAAAGGAAGGTTTTAGCACATCATTTACCTACTCCCATCATCTAAATCTCAGTACTATATGGAACTTTAAATCTACTTATCTCCCAACATCAACCCAGAAGTAGAATGACAAACAGAAGCATCTTAAACTAGGAAAAGATAGAAAGAGCCTAAAGAAAATTAGCATAGAAAAGAAAACCTAAGAGATGTTCACAGAATGTCTTACTCAACAACAGGAGCACATTAACTTGAATTTTAAGAAGTGTTCATGTCAACTAAAGAACCAAAAACTATTGCACATAGGCTAAAAGAAGTGGCTGAACAACTTTGAAAATATTATGGCTTTCAATGTAACAAAACTGTATTTACTCTTTATCCAAGGGCCACCAAACTTTAATTTTACACCCAATTAGTTCTTCATCGTCAATGACACTTTTCTTTGTTGAGCACTGGAAAGAGGAAGAGGAAGAGGAAGCTAAAGCAAAACAACAGGAGAAATAAGTAGGACATCGTATTATATGTTGAAAGGGAAAATATCCAGAGCTGTCCATCACAGTAAACAACATAACATAACAACAGTAGAAAGCTTATTGGGTATTATAGAAAATGAACCTTAACAGCTAAAATCGAAGAAAAGGGAGAGAAGCCCAAATTGAAGTGACTAATGTTCGTGTAGTGGAAACTGTCGAAAGGTCAGAAGGAGGGAGGAGAAGCTCGGCGGCAAATTGATGCAGCGCGTAGGGGGGAGGGGACGGGGGGCAACGTTTTAAGAAAACAAAAACGACATCGTTTTGTTCAGGCAGAAAAACATTTTATCTAAGCCTTCTGTGACGTTTTCTTTAACAAAACGTCGCGGTTTCTATTTTGCGACATTTTATTCATAAAACGTTGCAAAAAGTGTCAGAAATATGTGACATTTTCATAAAACGTCGTGAAAAATTCAAACTTCGTGATGAAAAGTTTTTACAATTCGCGATGTTTTACCGGTAAAACATAGCGGATTGTATTAATTTTTTGTAATGAGTTTGAGAACAGAAGCATAATAATACTTATTCATTCAGCATTTCCATGTTTCACTGAAATGTATTGGTTAATAACAAATTGAGGTGCAAACATTGACAAAAAAGGCCACAGTATCTGCCTCAGAGAGTCAATGATTGATGATATTATTACTTTATAAATGTAATTTTTTTCAAGATGTCAAATGGACATCATGCACATGAAATTCATGTCTTATTATGTGAACATGAAATCCTTTTTGGTGTATTAACTTGTCTATAAAGAGTGAGACTAACACATTACTACCAAAACCTTTCCCTACAGTTTATTAGCACAATTAGGTGCACTGCCTCAAACTTAATATAGCAATGAGCATATTATTAGAAATAAAAAGGAAAATTTCAGTAATTTAAGATACATCCGCACCTTCCACTTGGAATTAACCTCAGTTTCATGAGAAACTGTAACATACCACTCCTATAGAGCATAAGCCCGAACATACCAGAGGATATTTGAGAACATACTCTATGAAAATGGTACATTGGGATAATCAATCTAACTCATTAAATGCATCAAACATATCATGTATATCAAACATATCATAAGAATTCTAAATGTTCTTTTCTTCCTATTTCATTCACCAAAATAAAAGTCACATTTGTCATTACAATTCAGAATCCATATATACATAACTTTTTTTTTAGTTCAATCTCAGCACTAAATATATAACGTAAAATGGGATGCTAATACACAAGACTCTAACTAGACTCCTCAGATTTAGCTGATCAGACCTTTGAGCCATTCTCATCCCCAAAATGCAAGTACTAGACTTCTACTATATCACTTTAGTAGCTAAAACTCCCTTGAACCTGAAAAACAATGTTGCAATTTTGATGAGTTTGCGAACTCAGTGAGTGAACCATCATCGATGTATTCACTCAAGTCAGATCACAAAACAAGTATATCAAAGTTTATCATACTTCCACAATCATATCATGTAACCTAGCATTGCATATCACAACACATCCTTTATTAACTTTAACTGTAATTCACTATTTCAAAATAATGCAATAATTCATTTTAATTCAATCATTTGATACATGTAAGGATGTATATGCAAATGCACATGTGTTTCCATTCTCATTTTGTTTTGTTGTGAGCAAGTGCCTATCAACCTAATTTACTGTCCCGTATCTATTGTGGATACCAAGATCATTTCTAGCCTGTATCAATTGTGGATACAAAGTCCATGTTATCTGAGCATGAGGCTTTTTTTCATAATCTTAAGCTCAAAGCTCTTTTTTGCACATCGGTCACTCTGGTCACAACTCCTTTATTTGACCATGCATTTCAATATGATGAGATGCATCATTTCCTATGTTATGTTTTCATTTCTTTTCATCTCTATGTACTCATGCCGTATATATCAAACTCCTCAGATCTAAGTCCGACATTTATTAATCAACTGTACACACGTTCCATATTAAACATATATTTCATACAGAAGCACATATAAATGAGTTTGTACATTTAAGATGACTCACAGTATGCTCCAGAAAAGCTATTGCCTCAATGTTCTGGCAATGTCTGGATGTTAACAATCACCTTGCATGTCTATCATCATACAATATATACACACATAGTTCACAAACCACTAATTTTTTTAATCATATGAATAGACAATCATGCACGTGTATATGTGTCATGTTTCAATGCATACTCAATTGACTTTCCGGGTATGTATTCTTACGCATAGAACTTGACTATTCAATTTGTGCTTATAAACCCTAAGACCATTCAAACATTATATCTTGCATACTACCATTTTGCAATCAGGTTTGTACCTTTAAGTTAGATTAATTTATTCTAAATTCATAAACCATACATTACAATTATCCTTGAACATTTCATGATCAAAAGCCTCTTACAGCACACACAATTGTTACTTTAAATCTGGAATTTCAGCAAGTTAGATCTATACATTCACCAAACTTTTTCTAGCAATATATATTAATACATTTACACAATTCTCATTCATAATTACCCCATGTTCTTCAATTCTCATTCATCTATACCTTATACACATTACTCATGTCCTTAAGATCATGTTTGCATTAAAAGAACTTATTTTTTTCCTTTAACAAATCATAATTTCCAGCTTTGAACACAACCACTTCAAAACAATCCATTCTTTAGGTTATGACATCAATTAGCTACATAAACTTGTCAAGCACTTAACCAATTAACCAAGCAACAATCTAGGCTCATTCCTAGCCTTAATTATGTCCAAATATACCAATTTAGAGTGATTTTTCTAAGCCGGTTCAACATGTACATAAGGATGAAATTAAAATTGCAAAATTTGTCATCAACATCACTAATGTGTGTAACTTTACTACCTTTAATACTTCATGAATTTTACAAGCTTAGAGACATCGCTAACACCTGAAATTTTCCAAATTTCATATTCTTTAAGGTTACTTCATTTTAGATTAATTTAACTTCCATATTGGTTACATTATATCTCACAAAAATCTGCTCATTTGTTTCATTACCATTCACTTTATATCATTATACTCACAGTCCTAACTTTTCCAGATTTGAAAACACTTTAATAACACCTATCTTTAACATGAATTCATCATCAATTATACTTTAAATCCTAACTTAAATCAGCCATATAACAGCCCATAAACTATTGTTGTCATGCATCTAAAAACAGAACAAAAGGTACCCCTTTCATTCATCATTTTCAAGCACAATTTCAACACCAATGCCACATTCGATCTATCCCTAATCAGTCATCATAATTTCTGCTAACACATGCCAAAATAGATCAGTACTTCACTTACTTGTTCAGCTCAAATGCCACCTCAATGTATCAAGCCTGCTTTGCCTTACTTGCATGTAAGAACATTTTAAGAACAGTGAGGGAGTAGGATGGTTTTGGCAATGATAAGAAGAAGACATCAAAATGTAACAATATTCTGCCCCTAAAGCAATCTTTATGATGGATTTTTCATGGGTTTTGGGGTGGTAATGTATAGAATTAAGGTAGAAATCCAAAGGTGTGGATTTCGACAGTGAGAGGGAGAAGAAGGAGAGAGTATACGACAAAAACATAACAAAAGAAGCTAATGTATTAGTCACATGGTGTAGGATGAGTGTTCTTTCTTTAAAGACACTTGTCATGTATTTAAGCAAGATACATGTCATCCTTTTTGGCTGCCAAATTCATTAAATTCCTAAGCCATTTGTCACTTAATTCTCCAAGTCATTTATCACTTATTTTATAGGTTTAGTCATCCTAAATTTTCACATGTCAACTTGTCTTACTACTAGAAATTTTTCCTAGTCTAAATGACATTTTAATCCATCAATCTTCCAATTGTGACAAATAAACTCCAAATTCCTAATTGTAATCCACCAATTCCTTTTATTTGTAAATCAAAATACAAGCTATTATAAATACATAATCATGTCATAGTCATTTTGAAGCTTTCATACCCCAGAACATGTCAATTGAGTGCACATAAAATCTTTGCATTTTAAAAATATATATAATTCATGTGTGTATGCTAATAGCATGCATGTGAATGAATTCATAAAATTATCTCCTATATGCACCAATTAATTTTATAATGATGTAATTCATGTAACTCAGTATTCTAACACTCTAACCTTTAGCAGTTTTGGAAACTGACAATTATAGAAGTCTCATCCATGTAAGAAGATAGCCCACTAAACATGATTTCACATTCTTCCAGATGCGAGTGACCAAGAGTCATAGTGGCACCATGCTACATCATAATTCAATAATACAGTCAAGCATTTAATACTGTTGTTAAACGAATCAGCATTAACATATTATAGATAGCAACAGGGAGGAATATGGAACATGTCCTTAATTTCAATAAAATTGTCAAAAGATCATTTAATTCAAAAAATTAAGCTATATTGAGTATAGCTTAGAAATGGATGATATACAAACTACAACACTCATTGAGAAGCATGCTAGGATATAAATTTGGATCAAGTACTTCACCATCACACCTTGTGCTGAATCTGAAAGTTTAAATCACTAAAATATGAAGAGTGGTGTAGTTTGGACTTGAGAAATCATCATAAAAGTTCTGATATCTTGCCAACGGACAATTTAACCAAACATTTTAAACTAGAAGATGAGGGTCAAGACTAGATAATATACTAAATCCATTATAGACCAAGACATAAAAGTTCTCTATTTACTTTTCAAGATCATGTTAAAGCTTCTTTACACTTCAAGTTTGAGAATGAAACGTAATATCTCATCATATCAACCTTCTCCCTCCCATCCTAATACTCTGATTCAATTAAAGTTTAGATGGTTTCTTTGATTCCTTCAACATTTTCTCCGTCTTTTTGACCTGAAAAAATAATTGAATATGAAAACATCCTATTATACCATTGCATAAGAGACTAATAAAATCACAAAGTATGCCCAAACAAGAAATAGGAAGCAACACTAATATTTGAAAGATTTGACCAATACAATCTAAAAGATCAAATGGAGTGACCAAAACTCAAACAAAAATAGATTTTGGAGACAACATACAACAAATTTTAAAGTTAAGACAAAATTGTTAAAGATTGTATTATCTTGTTAAGTATGAATTGTTTGTCTTTCCATATGCTATTTCTTTTTTCTTTGTGAAACTAATTGTCTTAACTTTAGTTTTATATATATATATATATATATATATATACACACACACACACACACAATCAAAGCTCAAATGGAAAACAAATATAAATCAAGACAGAATCAGCCACACATAATCTAAAATTTTGCAGATCCTATCTAACACAGAAAATGTAACATCACTTCTATGAAAAATTACTCAGTAACATGGAAACTTCCATCCTTTAAGTTGCAATAAGTGACTTAATAATTATACAGTAACTCTCAAGTCTCTACCTATGCTTTTTCCTTTCTTTTCAAACTATAGTCATCTATACATTTGCTACTTTCTGCAGTTATAAGTGCTTCAGTTAACTCTAAAATAAAACAAAAAACACTTGAACATAATTTGATGCATGCTCTTCTCTGTACCAAAACATTAAGCTTTTTGGAAATTTGTATCTGCTACATTCAATATTTCAAATAAAAGACGAAAAAATGTGTGGTACAAAAGTGATTATCCGTTTTGCAAAATCTACCTAGAATTTCATCACCCGAGATAGACCACTATTTTTTTCCTCTTGCTACTCGATGCTTTAATAATAAACCATCCTATAAATGCTCAAGTGGAGGTAGCAGAGATTCAATTGAATATAATGTTTCATAGATTGGCACATGTAATGATGATATTAGTTTGGTTTGGTTTGTAACAAGATATATACCTTTCTAGAACTTGAGGGCAATTGAAGACAAAATGCAGCATGAAAACTGAAGATTAAGTAGACACTAATAGGGAATCTAGCTAGAGAATTACTAATGCAAATCCTCTGTATCAGTTCACCTAATAAATACCCTTTAAATAAGAGAATATTAACAAGCTTTTATGTAATTATAGCTACAAAATTGACCTAAAATTATGCATAATTAAGCAGACAAGGAACTTCAATTTCATTACCTTTTATACCAGAATGGAAGATCTCAAGACTGACCTAGTAAAGATAGTTATTTACAGGGCAAAGATCATACACATTAAGATACAACATCACTCCATTGCTCTCCTCAGTACTCTGCTCCTTGTCCGAGATTAAGCTCAACGAAAACATCCGCATTGCCCCACCAACAACTAAAACTCTCAACAAATTCATAAACCCGTAATCTTTTGCAAGCAACAACATGTTTTTGATAATAAACTAGAAGAAAAATTACCCAACCACTATAAAAGAAAATTCCCAAAATTTAACAAAAAATTTAGAGTAATTACTCGAGAAAAGTAGGGAATTTGACTTTTCGAATAATCTAAGAATGAGAAAATCCAGAAGGGATCCAAGAAGGGAATCGTAGGAAGACTAAAAAAAAAATCGAAAGAGTTCAGGCGGGAAACAAAATCTATTCCAATTTCTTTCCAGCAAACAAAGGAATTGAAATTTGCCTATGATTTAAACACCAATTCATTTGTTTAACCATGGGCTAATTTAACAAATTTGAGAAGATTACCATCTGATCGCTAAAGAAACAAAAAACAGAAGATACCCAGAGATGGAGAACAAAATTACGAAGCTTTGTCCATAAAAAGCATGCCTCAGCCTTTGGGAACTTCGAGGAAGTGACATTCCATGAATTAACCGAAAAGAAGGATGGAAAGAGTTGAGAAGATCTGAAGTAAAATCGAAGAAGTAAAGGCGGGAAGCAAAATCAAAGGAACGAGGGGGCATCGGCTTGGCTTGGACGAGAGTAAAGCCAAGACCTTGGTTTTATTAAAATGTCATCGAATTAATTACGGGAACAGAATAGGAACAAATATTACAGAACAGGTGATTTGAGTCCCTTAGAGTTCAAGTATAACAGGCATTGTTCTTTCTCAAGTACTGTACTAGCATTAAGCTCAAAGCTCAAGCAATCATACCATAAAAACTATATTTATCTACACAGTTTCTATAAAAAGGTTCTTTCAAGTTGTCTCCCTAGAAGTAAAAGGAAAAACAAAGCCTTTTTATACTAAAAGCTTAAAGGAGATCATCAATTGAACAGTGAGAACAAACCATAAAATTACTCCTTATCATACACAATTTTATACAACCCCCCTGTAATCCCCGCAGCTTTGACGTTGTGAAAGCATCCGGGATATTGAACTTAGGCTTGAATTTTTGCTAGATACAAAATGAGATGTTAATATCTTTGTAGTCTAGGTTGTTTATAGGTCAAAGCAGGATTGCAATTAAACTTTGAGTTTGATTTTCCTAGTGAATAAGGTAAGCCTTAAAGTCTGACCGGACACTGAGCAACCGTTGAAGGGTCAAAGTAATAGAACCCCTCCAAAGCCAATACCGTTAATTAAATTCACTACAATGTTACTATGAACTTCCAACACGAGTACCTGTGTACCTCCCTTTCTCAAGGTCGTAAACTATCTTCAAGTTGGACTTCTTCCATTTTAATACATGCGATGCTGCAAAAATCAATAATATGGCAATGATAGTTAGAGAGAGTAGTGTTGTTGAGTCATCTCTAACAATAATGAAAATCCAGTCAATGTGCTACAAATCCAAATTTGTTGCAGAGCTTTGCAAGATTAAAGCTCCAAAAGCCCAATACAAAAGGACATTTCCAACCTCATCTGCATATTAAACCATGTCAAAATGACCAATGCCCATTAAAGCTGAAGCATGTATGTAAGTAAGAGCAGTTTGAGTAGGTCAGAGGTGGGGTGTGGTGTTAAGTGGAGGAGATAAAGAGGGGGAACCTCACCAAAATTTGATCCATAGGTCGATATTAATCTGATAAAGGAAATAGAAAATGGTTGATGTTGTATGCATCATAAGTAAACTTAGACCAAGTGGAAGGATAGACATGTACCTCTCAGCATCCAAAGCTATTTTAAGATTGTTGTGAAATGCGGTTACAATGTATACTGAAGAGAAAAAATAACGCATCGAATCTTTATAATGATGAGATTGGTGCTTCATTTTCAACTTTGACCAATCAACTCCACATAATTGTTGTCCTGCCATCATAAAACTGGGAACAAATTACCTGTTCTACTTACTCTATTTCTACTATGTTCCATCTCATCTCATCTACACATTTATGTGAGACCCAGAAAAATATGTGGATAAGATGTAATAGAACAAAATAGGAATAAAGTAGAACAGGTGATTTCATCCCCATAAAACTCAGACGTTCTCAAAACACATCTACAAGCCTCTATGATCCTCTCTTGAACATCAACCTCCAATAACCTCATCCCAGTAGTTGCCATTAACCTAATCAGCATCTCGCTCCATGTTTCTCTAGGCACTCTCTGTTAGAAGGCGGAAGAGTGAATTAGAGAAAAGAATGTGTCACTCAAATTTTGGCTTGCATAAAACACTTATTGAAGAGGTATTTTTAGGGAGTTTAGGATTACTCTAAAACTATTACTTATATGCCCAGCTTTCTACCTTACTAACTTATTAAATGTTCTATAGAAAAATCAAGTGCTTTAGGCATTATCTATTTACAAGACTATTTAGAATTAAATTATAGCCATACATTGTAATCCTAGAATAAAAAGACATTTTTAAAGAGAACTCTACTAAGTATCTATTTATAACTTCAACGATGGGGTGACGGATTTTCAATCAAGTAGAGGTTATAAAAGTGGAAGATATGGAGGACGAGGCTATAATTTGAAGATAAATGAAAGAAGGTATGAAAAATTCATTATTGAGTGCTACAATTGTTATAATTTTGTCCATTATTCTTGGGAATCCTATAGTTCCTTGAATAATGGTAAGGCAAGAGCTAATCTTCTAAATGGTAAAGAAAGTAAAGCTTCAATCTCTAAGAATGGATTTTGAAGCAATGAAGATGAAGGAATCCGAATCAATTTCGGATTATTACTTGAGGGTGAAGACAATAACAAATCAAATGAAGAGATATGGGTGGAGGACATTCATGTGATGGGGAAGATCCTTCAAAATCTCACTCCAAAATTTGACTATATGGTGTGCTCTATTGAAGAATAAAATTTTTTGGAGGAAATGACTATTGAATAACTAAAGGGATCCTTGTAAGCTCATGAAGATAAGATTAATACAAGATAAGGACAAGAATTGGAGCAAGCTCTCAAAGCCAAGGCCTATTTTAAGGAAGATAGAGAAGAAAGTCAACGAGGTTGTAGACGAGGTCAAGGACGCGACCATGGTGGAAGATGAAGAAGTGCTTGCCCTAGTTTCTCGTATAAAGACTATTTGACTGCTTATCTTAATGGTGGCTCAAATGAAATGGAGAATCTATCAACTAGATGTGAAGTCGATATTCCTAAATGGTTATCTTGAAGAAGTATACATTGAACAACCACTTGAATATGTGGTCAAAGGGCATGAAGACTAAGTATTGAAGTTGAAGAAGGCATTATATGGATTAAAGCAAGCACTAAGGGCATGGAATAGTCACATTGACAAGTACTTTCAAGAATATGGATTTGTTTATTGCCTTAATGACTATGCTCTTTATACGAAGCCTATGATAGTGGAGACATATTTATAGTTTTCCTTTATGTGCATGATCTCATCTTTACCAGCAACAATCCGAGATTGTTGGAAGAGTTAAAAAAGGAGATTTCTCATGAGTTCAAGATAACTGATATAAGGCTCATGTTTTACTATTTGGGCCTAGAAGCGAAGCAAACAGATAAAGAAAATTTTTATCTTTCAAAAAGGATATGCGAAAGAAGTATTGAAGAAGTTTAAGATGCTTGTTTGCAACGCCGTGAACACACCCATAGAGTGTGGAATGAAATTATCAAAATTTGAAGAAGGAAAAAAGGAAGATCCCACTTTATTTAAAAGCCTTGTGGGTAGTTTGAGGTACTTACATGCACGAGGCTCAATATTCTTTATGTTGTTGGAGTAGTTAGTCGCTTTATGGAAGTTCCTACAAAAACTCCAACGAAGGCAACAAAGACAATACTATAGTAGTTGAAAGAAATGTTGGAGTATGGATTGTTCTATACTTCCTCCAATAGTTTCAAGCTTATAGGGTCTTACAATAGTGACTTTGCTGGACATATTGATGACAGAAAGAGTACTACCAGATTTACATTTTATATGGGTAATCGTGCAATTTCATGGAGATTAAAGAGCAACCACTTTTTATGCTCTCTATATGTGAATCTGAGTATGTGTCGGCAACCTTTTGTACTTGTCATGCGATTTGGCTAAGGTTAATGTTAAAGGAACTTCACTTGATTTAAAGAGAAGCAATGAAGATTTATATTAAAAACAAGTTTGTCTAAGCACTTGATAAGAATCCAGTGTACTATGATCGAAGTAAGCTTATAGACACAAGATGTCATTTTATTAGGGAGTGCATTGTAAGAACGGAAGTAGAGCTTAAGTATCTGAAGACGCAAGACCAAGTTATGGATATTTTCATAAAGGCACTCAAGTTCGAAGACTTTCAAAGACTAAGATCAAGATTTGGGATGAAGAAGAAAAGTTCAAATTAAAGGAGAGTGTTAAAAATATAATTGAACTTCAAAGTTTCTAGAGTTGCCTTGAAAAATATCTTTTTATTCTATACAATGTATTGCTAGGATTTACCTATAGAATAGTCTTGTATACAGAAAATGTCTATAGCACTAGATTTTTTTAGAGAAGTATAGAAACTCTAAAGTTTAAATTATTTTTTTAACACTCTCTCTCTTCCAAACTCTATTAACTACATAAACGACACACTCCCCTTATTCAGATCCTTCAAATATAACAATAGACTCAGATTCACCCTTATCGTATCATCTTGAAAATCAAATATGGGTTAGCCATTTTTTACTCGATAATCAAACACATAGATTTGAGTCCCTATATTGCCACTATTGTTGATAATGCCATAACTTTTAAAATGAGCAGTGCATTTGTGCGTTAGAAAGTAATAGCACAAGAAGATATGTTACGTATAAATATTAGTATAGTCCAAAAGAGCAAACCAAGCCCTAACGCTTACACTCAAGTCTGAACTAGACCCTAACATTTCATTATGTTCAAAATGAACCCTAATGATTGCAAAATGTTTAAAACAACCCCTGACTTCCATTTAAATGCAGCGCTCTTGCATTCTTCCTTCTCCCTCAATCCTAAATCCTTTTAAGCCCAATCCTGTAATTCCTCTTTTTCTTTAGCAAACAACAATCTGTATGGAACGATTGTTGTTCTTATATTACCACCACCTCCTCCACGTCTACATGTAAAATCACATCATCCACCACCTCCTAAGAACTGAGGATCGAAATCACCATTGCGGTGAATCAAAGGTAACATTAGTTGCATCTTCATCATTAGTTCCATTTTCTCTATTTGAGTGCAGCTCTTAGACAACGTTACGGACCAAATCTTTTGATTTACAGTTCTTCATATCCTCATCTACCGTATGTTCAATTTCACATTAAATGTGAATGGAAATTGAATTTCTGAATGCTTGTGATTAGTCTGAGCATGGAATGTGAATGTGAATGTGAATGGAAGTTGAATTCACTTTGAATGTGAATGGAAGTTAAATTTAATGATTGTTTTAGGCATAGAAGCTAAATTTGTGAATGCTTATGATTGAAAGGATAATGGCTATTGGCAAGGAGAATATTGGGTGAATATACAACAACATTGTTTAAAAATAGTCTAATTATGTATTGTCTTTGTAACATCCCGTTCCCATATAACGGGTTGAACCATAGAAACGGGTACACGTAAGGGCAATAGGAAGACACATTTCATGCTCATGCACTTGTAAACAGTGAGTTTTGCACATGAAAAATGTCTGTACATG
>JAOQMS010018207.1:0-15956 GCA_027563885.1 Erythroxylum longipes
AATTGTAAATGGATGATAATGTTTGTATTTTGTAATTTAAAATGGGCCCAAGTGGCTAATAAAAGTTCTGTTGATTTAATTGTTTGTATCAAATGTTTATAAAACAAAGTGAACCGTTTTGGTTAACATTTGGTTATTTCTTTTCTGTACCTTATGTTTATGGATTCAAAAAAAAATACATACCGACTTTTAATTGTTAAGTGATGTGGCACATCACCCTCGCGGGCACGGATTCGGATATCACCATCGTTATCGGGTTCGGGTCCAGCGGGAGTGGGGTGTTACAATCTTTTCCATAATTCGTTTCAACTCATAGTTGACAACTTCCACTTAGCTACTGGTCTGTGGATTGTACGGTATGGCAACACGGTGGTGCACTCCATATTTTTTTAAGAGTGCATCAAAAGATCTGTTACAAAAATGTGTGCATCCATCACTTATAATTGTACGTGGCACTCCAAATACATTAAACAGCTGTTTAATTAACTTCTGCACTACCTTGCCATCATTGGTTGGCGATGCTACCACTTCAGCCCAATGGGAAATATATTCAACCCCTACTAAAATATGAATGTTCTGCATTGAAGATGGGAATGGAACCATAAAATGAATGCCCCAAACATTGAAGACCTTGTTCGCTCAAGGTTACACACACTAAGTTTTACAGAAACTTACTATTTTGCTCGACTCTCTTCACTCTCTAATGTCTGCCGATGGATGTCTTATAGTGTGTTATTTATTGTGTAGCAGCCCTAGGTCAAACTTAGGGTTGAAATGTCCCAAAAAATCACTCAAAATTTGAGTTTTCGTGTCATCCCAATTCAGGGCAAGATTGTGGCCCTGCCTGCCATAATCGTGGCTAGTAATTTATCCTTTCTGTCATAATCATAGCCTGAAGTGCACGATCATGGCCTGACTTGATGCTCTCTATCACGATCGTGGCCCTTGGAGCAAGATCGTGGCCTGGCTGCTTCTGGCTCTTCCTTCTCTGTCACGATCGTGGCCCCTAGTGCATGATCGTGGCCTGGCTGCTTCTGGCTCTTCCTTCTTTATTACGATTATGGCCACTATGCATGATTGTGGCCTATGTCTTTTAGCCCAAAACTCTTCAAATCTTCACCGTTCTTCCCTACTTACACTGCAACACTAACACACAAATCAAGGTACCTCAAAAATATAACAATTAAGCTTAAAAAATTCATACTAACCTATAAAAGACACATAAACATACAAACTAACATAGTTAACACATAAACACACACTTGACTCTCAATTCAACGCTAAATACTTACCAGATTACACCTTAAAACATCAAGAAAAACATAACTATCAACATCCCCACACTTAAACGTTTGCTTGTCCTCAAGCAAAGAAACAATAAAACACATAAAAACACACAACACATAATGCAATAATGAGATAATGGATCTGACTTCATGAATGAATTTAATCTTGGATATAATCATTCGAATTGTAGCAAATCATTAACAAAGAAAATGTGTCTAGGGGCTTTAAACTAAATATACAACTAAATCAAGACCTAAGTGTTACTTAGTTACCCTTTTCAATTGTACACATTAATAAATCTTCGGTCCCTCAGACTTTGTAACTATTTCTAAGTATAATTCCATGAAAATTCAAGCTTATTATAAGTCCAGTAGGTGTTTATTTAAAACACATTTTTATTATTTTTTTAAAATCGATAATTAGTCTTTTACTCGGAGGCAAACATTTGTAATGAATGTCCATTTGGCTACTCAACTAAGTCATTTATTAAACAACTTGGTTGAAACGTCATTATAGCCTTTTTACGCGAAGGCACACATTTGTGATGCGTGTCGATCCGGTTACTCAGCCACATCACGTTTTAAATTGGATACTAGCTCTATTTATAACCAGAAGGTCAGTGGAATAGTAATTTATTAAACAAATTTTTTTTCGCTATTTGTTTCCATGAAAAATACTAGGTAAGCTACTTAACCTAAAAGACCTCAATTTATGAATGAATGTGACAATCAAGAGAGTGCCAAATTTACACTAAGTCTAGGTTACACTGTCTATTTATCCAAAGGCACCCTATTTCACTAATTTCGCAGGCTAATGATCATTCACAATTTGATAGACAATGTTCCAAAATTAAATAAATTTCCCTCAATCTAAGCCATTGACACATTCACACACTTCACACGATATAACCTACTACTACCATATAGTATGCAAAATTTACATACAAAAGAAAAACACAGAATCCCTCCCCACATTTGAACAACACATTGTCCTCAATATGAGAAGGAAACACACATAACACATACAAGAAGGGTAAAGACAAAAACTTAAGCAACAAAGAACAAATAAAATTAACAATAGAAATAATAACAATAAAACTAAAAGATAAACATAAAAATAAACAGAACAAAATATAATTTAAGAAAATTTTGGGTTAGACTTGGATCCTAAGGTGACAGAGGTGATGATAGTATCGGAGGTGGGAGTTAAACAACCTAAGACTTGAAATACCGATGGATCCATCAGATATCTCGACTCTAGCGTCGTTGTGTGTACGCCATCTCTGTAAGTGTTCTGTTAGTCTCGGATATTGCATCCAAAACCTTCTTCCATCCTTGCTTTTCCTCTTCTTCTTCTTTCGATTCTTCACTTGTTGACTCCTTCTGTCGAGGTAGTGCTACACTCAAACTCGCTTAACCTGCCTTGGGTCGTGCATGTGTCTTTTTGTGAATCTCTTGCAGACTCATGTTCGTAGAATGGATGACCTCTGCCTAGAATAAATGGTGATAATTGAGGAAGTCAGGAGGGTGAACCGTTAACCCCCTTCGTTCCACATCAAAATGTTCTGTAACGGCCAATACTATGTACCCCATTCCCAGGTGGTTGCTCCGCTTACACGAAACTACAGAAATGGCATTAAGGATATGGGTGGACATGCATACTAGAATACTGTGATCCATGCACCACAGTATAAAAAGTTCCTTGGTAGAACACCTAGTGGTTTCTGACTTTTCAAAAACTAGCTGACACATAAATTTGTGCAGAAGTAAATTTTCATATGACCGGATAATGTTATTTTCTTTACTCTTTTTGTAGAATCGCTCAATTCCAATCAGTTCACGCCAATATTAGGAGATAATAAAATTGCCTTGTAGATTAACAATGGTGGATTCCTAGAATCCACACATCTCACACATGAGTTCTACAATTAATTCATATGCTCTCCCGCTCAATCTAAACCACATTTCCTTGGTGTTCCTAGGGTCAAAGGTCAAGGAAGTAAAGAACTCTAGAGTAAGTTCCTCATAAATAAGGAATTGGAATCATATGAATTAGCCCCACTGGACTCTCTTGGCTAGGTTCTCTACCTGCTCACACATTTCTAGCCTATCTAATGTGTCAGCATCAAAGTATTTGGGAACTGAAATTTGCCTAGAATGAAGGGATCGGAAACGAATACCTTCCTCCTCATCTGCTGCTCAGTTCCTTCTCCCTCATCTTGCAATTTTCTAGCTTCTATAAGGCTCCCATTGGGCTGATTACTTAATGCATTGCATGTTTGTGGTAGGATGTGGAAGAATTTAGGAAGGTAAAATTATAGTGAGAGGTTAGAATGTTTGAAAACTAAAATTCTAGAGAGATAAAATGAAACTAAAAGTTAAAGTGAAAGTGAAAAAGAAGTATATAGGTGGTGAAAAGGGTAAAATGGTAAAATTTTCATTTAAGAAAATGTGCCCACCTTGTTCCTTCATAGTGGCATGCAGTGTACCACCACAAGCATTCTCAATCGCAGGGCACGGTCGTGTGAACTCAGGTTCTTTCTTGCTCTTTTCTAATTCTTTTCGCCTTCACTTCGTGATTCTTTTTCACTTCTCTTTATACGTATACATATTCTTCCCCATGATTCCAAACTCCTATTTCTCTTTTCGCTTTTATTCACCCTAAACGGAAATGAACCTAACTATGGAATTCAACTAGTATAGCAAAAATTCAACACGAAGCTAATTTTCCTATGGGTTACCTCCCATGCAGCGCTTCCTTTAATGTCAGTAGCTTGAAACTAATTTTATGCTCAAGGTACTTGGAATGAATGGTTTAATGGTAGTGTCACCATTAATCGAAGAGTCTGAACCTTCACTACCATATTGTAACTACCACTATCCTTGCGATTTTCTTTGCCTCGCTTTCTCATTCGCGAGCACTTCTTTTGGGAACCATTCCCAGGATCCTCTATGTCCTTCCATTCACCTTGAGGTTCAGGTTCCTTGAGATCCACTAGAGGTGAAGGAGCTTTATTCTCTCTAACCATCACCTTGAAGATTAATTTCTCCTTTCCAACTCGCAGAGTTAGTTTGCCCCCATCTACTTCAATAATTGAGCGTACAGTGGCCAAGAACGGTCTTCCAAGAATTATTGGGGTGTCCTCATCTTTACTAATGTCCAAAATATAGAAGTATGTTAGAAAGGTAAATTTATCAACCTTTACCGGCATATCTTCTATAATCTCCATTGGTTTGTGTGAAGTCCTATCTGTAGTCTTAACCAAAAATTTGGTGGGCACTAACTCTCGTAACCCCAATTTAAGACTGAAAGTATAGGGCGTCATATATATACTCGAGCCTAAATCTGTGAATGCCCTATCTATAATGATGTTGTTGATACTACAGATGAGGAAAAAGTCCCCTGGATCATCCTTCTTCACAATTTTGGGGTTGTCCTCTAGTGGTGGCTTCTCAACCTTCTTCTTAACAGACTCTTGTAGTTTAAGCTTTCACTGTATTTAGTCCGTCACTTCCTTGATCTTGTTATGCTCAATTTCTCACAATTCTTTTCTTCCCTCTTTGCATATAACTCTCTCTGCTGCGCAATAAGGAACAGAAATACGTTTCAAGTTACTTGAATTGATTCAACCGCGGGCTCAATCGAAAGGTCTTTTTCAACTTCTTGACCTTTTTCTCTATTTCTACTATTTCCTGCACTTGCAAAGTTTCTCCATCCTGAGTCTGAGTTATGACCATAATACACTCCTTCGGATTTGACTCGGTGTTACTTCGAAGAGTTCTAACACTATGAGTCGACATTGCTTCCGCTAACTGGCCCATTTGGACTTTTAAATGATTTATAGACGAAGCATGATTTTTCGTAACTTGCTTGAATTTACTCTTGAGCCTCCTATGTGCTTCCTCCATACCTTCTATCTTGTCCAAAATCCTGTCCAACTTCAAATCCATTGAGCTTGTCTTATCCTGTTGAAAGCTCAATTGCCCTTAAGGCCTGAACTGCCCTCCATTATTGCTGTTCGACTAGAAGAAGTTAGGTTGATTCTTCCACTAGGGTTATATATGTTAGAGTAGGGATTATTACCCCCTCCACATCCGAATTGGGCCCATATATAATTAACTTGCTCCTGATTATCATTTCTCATAAGATGGTAGTCCATCATATCATGATCCAATTGGCCACATAGCTCACGCTTCACTTATGCAGCCTTACCGTAGCTGAGGATGATGCCTTCATATTACTGAGTTGTCGCATCAAGTTCTTGATCTTAGCTTGCATTTTTGTCATCTGATCAACAGCGACAACTCCTTTGTGCTCCTTAAAGTTAGTAGACTATCTACTACATTCACTCGGCCATAAATAGCTACTACTAGCCATCTCCTCCATTAACTCCTCTACTTCATCGACTATCTTTCTCATTAATGATCCTCCTATTGTTGCATCGATGGTGCCTCTAGTATGTGGGTTCACTCCGTTGTAGAACGTCTGCAGTAGCAATTCCTTCGGTATGTAATGGTGTGGGCATGTCCTCTGTAGATCCTTGTAATGTTCCCACGCTTCATAAATATACTCCTCGTCACCTTGTTGAAAATTTGTAAGTTCCTTAATAATTTTGGTAATCTTTATTAAACGGAAGTATTTATCTAAAAAGGCGTGCATTAACTATCCCCATGTTGTAATATTAACCGGGTTTAGTGAATGATACCAAGCCTTCGCTCTATCCATAAGCGTGAAAGGAAACAGACTAATCCTCACTACATCTTCCTACATCTAGTGATACAAGAAAGTATCACAGATCTCGAGAAAACTCATGATGTGAGCATTCGAGTCTTCGTTTGCCAGTATATAAAATTGGACATTCTAATGAAGCATATTCAAGAGGTACAGCTTAATTTCAAATGAGACTACTTGAATCGACAGTTTAGCCACTCCTTGGTTTGTAGGATTAAACCCAGGCCTCTTAAATCCATGAGGGTCCTCTGTTGTTGCCTACCAAGGTTGACTTCTTGGTCCATGTTTCCTTGGAATTCCTTAGCCATTTGAGCTTTCTCGATCTCTTCTTCTTCTTCTCTCCGAGCTTTCCTAAGAGTTCATCCTAAACGAGTTGTATTTAAATCTAAATTCTCCGTTGCACGACTCAAACCCCTAATGACTCTTGTGTTCATACAAGAGCACGATTCCTAAGTAAAACTAAGAAAAAATGAAGGAGAAAAAATTAAATTATTCTAACATTTTAAACTATAGAACTAAGTTGCCTTCCCCGGTAATGGCACCAAAAACTTATTCACTTAAGGTTACACGTGCTAAGTTTTACTTATTATAACCTTGGTAATTACTGCAAACGCATGTGTCCTTTGTGTAGTACCTAAGTTGTCGATCCCACAAGGAAGGGAACTAGTCCTAAAATCTAAAGGCAGCTAAATTTAGAATTAACCTAATTAAACAACTAATGCAAAATTCAAATCAATCAAAAATCAAATTTAAGAAATTAAAGTGCCACAAGAATTAAAAAAATAGCAAACAACACAAATAATCTAGAAATAACTAACTGAGAGAAAGGGGGATTCAATTCAAAACTAAAGAAAATCTACCAACTATGCAATTTTCGATTTAACAGGCCTAGACGGTCTTAGGGTGAATTTCTCTCTCTCGAGTTATAATTCTTAACCCTAATTGATAAACCTCAATTCAAATTATGGGATTTGTGATCTCTCAATCTGCAATTGGTCCAAAACCTAAATTAGTTCTAAATTTGTCAATTAACCTACCAGGAATCTATGCTCATTCTCTCGTTACACAACTCTACTGGTTTGATTCAACTCTCTACCTACCAATTTACCTAACTCTCATTAGTCCAAATCGATGATTTTCACCAGCTCACCCTCTCAGTTTATTGCCAAGTTATGAAGAATCGAAATTGAATCACAATTAAATCGGAATAATACACCATCAAATAAATTTTATTAATCTCAAGAATCAAAAAACCCGAAAGTAAGTTTAGACAAAACAACAACACTCAAAAATAGCAATTTTAATCAATATTCAATCTCATACATCAATGAAATCGAAATAAAAATAGAAAATACTATCGAAACAGATCTTGAAGGTCACGACTGCCAGAAATTGCCTGTTTTGGGAAGTACTTTGTGTTAAACATATCTCCAGGCCTCTCTTCCTTCGTCTCCTTCCTTAATCGCTTGATTTCTCTCTAGATTCTTCTCAAATTTTTACAGAAACTCACTATTTTACTCGACTCTCTTCACTCTTTAATGTTTGCCAATAGCAGTCTTGTAGTGTGCTATTTTTTCTTTAGCCACCCTAGGTCAAACTCGGGGTTAAAACGATAAAAATCACTCAAAATTTGAGTTTTCGTGTCAGCTCGACGTAAGGCATAATTGTGGCCCTGCCTGCTACAATCGTGGCTGGTGATTTATCCTTTCTGTCATGATCGTGGCCTGAAGTGCACGATCATGGCTTGATTTGACACTGTCTGTCATAATCGTGGCCCCTAGGGCAGGATCGGGGCCTAGCTGCTTCTAGCTCTTCCTTCTCTGCCACGATCATGGCCTATGTCTTTTAGCCCGAAACTCTTCAAATCTTCATAGTTCTTCCCCATTTACTGTACAACACTAACACACACATCAAGGTACTTTAAAAATATAACAATTAAGCTCAAAGATTCATACTAACCCATAAAAGACACATAAACATACAAACTAACATAATTAACATATAAACACACACTTAACTCCCAATTTAACGCTAAATACTTACCAGATTACACCCTAAAACATCATCCAAAACACAACTATCAAACCTCTACCTCTTGAATGTTGGATAAAGGCATTTCATCCCTTTTGCAGATTTTACCTATCCTCTAAAATCGATCGCATTGTGCTACATAGGTCCATGCATCCTTAAACAACTGCGGCCAGTAAAATCTGCTCTCTCGTATCCAAGCCACCATTTTTTTGGCTCCATAATGCCTAGCATACTGCCTTTTATGACATTGCTCAAGGACGTCTAACATTTTCTCATTCGGAACACAATGTCACATTGACCCGTCTGCACACGCTCTATATAGGGTTGGTTCATCCCATATATAACGATTACAGTCATGCAAGGACTTCTTTCGGTGTTGGTAAGAGAGATCTGATGGAAGTTTACCACTAGCCATATAATTGGCGATATATACAATCCATGGTATAGTCAAACTCTCAAGTAACATTATAGTTTCATCAGGGAAATTATCTTTAATATCATTGCTTAGTTTGCATTCCCCTCCCTTAAGTCCTAATAAATGGTCAGCTACCACATTATCACCTCCTTTTTTATCTCTTACCTCTAAATCAAATTCTTGCAAAAGTAACACCCATCGAATTAGCCTAGGTTTTGCATCTTTTTTTGTTGAAAAGGTATTTTAGTGCCGCGTGATCAGTAAATACAATTACCTTTAATCCCAAAAGATATTGCCGAAATTTATCACACGCGTACACTACTGCTTGTAGTTCCTCTTCTATAGTAGTATAATTCAGTTGGGATCCTGTAAGAGTCTTGCCAGTATAATAAATCGTATGCAGCTTCTTGTCTTTCCGTTGGCCTAAAATGCAACCTATGGCCTGATCACTTGTAGCACACATAATTTCAAACGGAAGTGTCCAATCTGGTGGTGATAAAATTGGTGCTAATATTAATGCCTCTTTTAAGGTGTTGAATGCAGACATACACTTGTCATCAAACACGAAGAGCACATCCTTAACTAAGAGGTTCGTCAAAGGTCATGCAATTTGTAAAAAGTCCTTGATGAATCGTCGGTAGAATCCTACATGACCTAGAAATCCTTGCACTCCTTTTACATTACTTGGTGGTGGAAGTTTTTCTAGTACCTCCGTTTTCGCTCTGTCAACTTCAAATCCTTGATGTGAGATCTTATGTCCAAAAACTACCCTTCTTGCACCATTAAATGACATTTCTCCCAATTCAACACCAAGTGTGACTCTTCACATCTTTGAAGAACTTTATCCAAATTAGTTAGACATAAGTTAAAGGAATCTCGAAACATTGAAAAGTCATCCATGAACATCTCCATTATGTCTTCTATCATGTTAGCGAAGATAGACATCATGCACCTCTGAAATGTTATTGGAGCATTGCAAAGTTTGAAAGGCATCCATCTGTATGTGATGGTCCTTTAGGGGCAAGTGAATGTGGTTTTGTTCTGATCATCAGGGTAGATGAAAATCTAATTATAGCCCGAATATCCGTCTAAGAAGCAATAGAATGAATGGCCAGCTACCCTTTCTATCATCTGGTCTATAAATGGGAGAGGAAAGTAATCTTTCTTAGTCACTGAGTTGAGTTTACGATAATCTATACATACTCTCCACCCTGTAACTATTCTGGTTGAAATTACTTCTCCACTTTTACTCCTTATCACTGTTATTCCTCCCTTTTTTGGTACACATTGTACTGGGCTGACCCATTCACTACCAGAGATGGGATAAATTATTCCTACATCTAGGCATTCTATGATCTCCTTCTTGACCACCACCTTCCTCTAAGTTTATTCGATGCATATAGACATTCGGACTTATTCCTCGAATGTCAGCAATTTGCCATCCGATGGCTCTCATCCGCTTCTTAACAAATTCCACCACCTTATATTCTTGTTTTTAACTCAGTTGGTTGGAAATTATTGTTGGTAGTGTTTGACCTTTACCTAAAAAGGTATACCTGAGGTGTGCAAGTAAAGGCTCAAACTCTAATATCGGAGGTTTCTCTAGAGATGGTGTTGTGGGTGCTTCGGTTTGAACTAATTTGTCTTGATGCACTGGAATATCTGCCTCCTCTAACTCATCATCTTCTTTAGATTCAGGATTTTTGTGTTCATTGTCAGCCTCAGTTTCTAATGACTGCACTTCTGCTATGCAACTCTCAACTTGTTTTTACTCATTTTTATCCATAATTTAAACTTTCATGCATGCACTGCTCGTCATTGGATTCTTTAAAGCCTTATTCATGTTGAATTCAACTTGATCTTCGCTTATTTGAAGTGTTAATTTCCCTTTATAAACATCAATTATGGCCTTTCCTGTGTTCATAAATGGTCGACCTAAGATCAGTGGGCAATTCTTATCTTTAAAATTGAGAACCAAAAAATCCACAAGAATAATGAATTTATCCACTTGCATCATAACGTCTTCCACTATTCCATATGGTTTCTTAATGGATTGATCAGCCAACTAAATTAACATTGATGTAGGCTTGACCTCTCCCAATCCTAACTTCCTGAATATCGACAAAGGCATAAGATTGATGCTAGCTCCCAAATCACACAAACACTTTATAAATTCTAATTCACCAATCACACAAGGTATTGTAAAGCTTCTTGGATTTTTCATTTTTGAAGGAAATTTGACTGGTGGCTATTGAGTTACAAGTAACAGTTAGGGCTACTGTCTGATTATCTTCCCAAGTACGCTTCTTTGACAATATATCCTTTAAAAATTTTGCATATTTCGACAAGTGTTCTAACGCCTCCACAAAGGAAAGATTTATCTGTAGCATCCTTAGCTTCTCAATGAACTTTGCAAATTGTTCATCCAACTTCTTCTTTTGTAATCATTGAGGAAAAGGTACATTGGTTTGATATGGGGAAGGTGCAACAAATGGAGGATATTCGCTTATGTTCACTTCTTTCTCCTTTTCTTAATTCTTCTCAACTGGCTGGACAGGCTCCTCTATTGTCCTTTTAGTGGTTCAGTTTCCTTCCCACTTTAGAGTGTGATAGCCTTTAATGACTCCCTTGATTTTGTTCCCGAAGTGTTACACATAGAAAAGGCATTTGACAATTGACTCACTTGGGCTTCTAGATTATGAATGGAAAAAGCATGATCTTTAGTTACTCGCTCAAATTTCTCTTCCAACTTCTTTTGTGCATTATCTAAAGTTCCAAGCTTATCCAAAATTTTTTACAAATTTGACTCCATCGAGTTTGCTTTATCTTATTGGAAGCTTGATTGCCCCTGAGGCCTGAACTGTCCCCCATTGTTGTTGTTTGACCAAGAAAAGTTAGGTTGATTCTTCCATCTAGGGTTGTAAGTGTTGGAGTAGGATTGTTTCCCCTTCTTGTCCAAACTACGCTCCCATATAGTTTACTTGCTCCTGGTTATCCTCTTTTACCAAGTAACAGTCCACAGTATCATGATCTGTCTGACCACAAAGCTCACACTTCAATTGTACGACTTTAATTTGGGCTGAGGATGACACCTTCATGTTGCTTCATAGTCGTGTCAAATTATCGATATTTACTTGCATCCCCATCATCTCATCGACCGCGATGATTCGCTTTTGCCCTCTAAATGTCGTAGGCTACCTACTTCACTCACTCATTCATAGGAAGCTATTACTATCCATCTCCTCAATCAACTCCTTTGCTTCATCGACCGTCTTTCACATTAAGGATCCTTCTGATGCTGCGTCTATGGTGCCTCTAGTAGGTTGGGCCATTGTAGAAAGTCTACAGAAGGAACTCCTTGGCTAGGTTGTGGTATGGGCACTTCCTCTACGGGTCCTTCTATCTCTCCCATGCTTCGTAAATTGACTTCCCATCAGCTTATTGGAAATTGGTTATTTCCTTTATTATCTTTGTGGTCTTCGTCAACGGGAAGTACTTGTCTAAGAAGGCACGCACAAGCTACTCCCATATTATGATATTGGTGGGGCTCAGTGAATGATACCAAGCCTTCACTCTATCTCTATGTGTAAAAGGGAACAATCTAATCTTAATAGTATCCTCCAACATCTCGTGATACCAGAAATTATCACAGATCTCGAGGAAGTTAATGATATGTGTGTTTGGATCCTCATTAGCTAATCCGTAAATTGGACATTTTGCTAAAACATGTTCAGGAGGGCTAGCTTAATTTCGAATGAGGACGCTTGGACAAGCAGCCTAGCCACTCCTTGGTTTGATGGGTTGAAACCTAGCCTCATGAAGTCTATAAGAGTCCATTATTGCCAAACAGGGTTCATTTCCTGATCCATGTTCTTCTAAAATTCCTCGGCCATTGTCGACTTTTCTATCTCTTCCTCTCCCTCTTATTGAGCTTTCCTAAGGGTACATTCTAATCGCTTGATGTCTAAATCTATTGTCCCCGCTGCATGAATCGAGCCTCTCGTGACTCTTGTGTCCATACAAGAGCGTGCTTCCTAAAAATGAATGAAAGAAACTAAAAAAGAAGTTAAAACTACTCTAATGCCTTAAACTATATAACTAAATTGCCTTCCCTAACAATGGTGCCAAAAACTTGTTCGCAAGGTTACACGCGCTAAGTTTTACTATTTATAACCTTGGTAAATTCCGCAAGTGCACAGGTCATTCGTATAGTACCTAAGGTGTCGATCCCACGAGGAAGCCTAATCTAGTCCTAAAATATAAGTTTGTCCTAAACTAAAATAATTCTAAACAAATAACTAATGCAAAAATTAAATCAATAATGAGAAATCAAAGTGCAGAAGTGTAAACAAAATAGCAATCACATAACCCAATCCAAAATTAACCTAGAAATCACCAAGTGAGAGAAAGGGGATTTTGATTCGAACTTAATAGAAACCTAACCAATTATGCAATCACTGACTTAATGGATCTAGACGGTCCTAGGATAAATTACTCTCTATCGAGTTATAATTCTTAACCCTAGTTGATGATCCCTAATTTAAATTATAGAATTGCGGTCTATCGATTTGCAATTGGCCCAAAACCTAAATTGGTTCTAAGTTATCTATTAACCTACCAGGAACCTATGCTTGATCTCTCGTTACACAATTCTACCGGTTTGATTAAATTCTTAACCTATCAATTCACCTAACTCTCGTTAGCCCAAATTGATTATTTTTACCTGCTTCACCCTCTCAGTTTATTGCTAAGTTATTAAGAGCAGAATTGAAATCATGATTAAATCAATAAAAACAAAATCAATCAATTTTTATTAATCTCAAAAATCAAGATCCAAAGGTGAGCATAAACATAAACTCAACATTCAACACAAACGATTCTCAACAGCTATTTCAATCCTATACATGAATAAAACTAAAATAAATGGAAAATACGATGGGAACAGAGTCAGGGAGGTAGTGACAGTAGGAAACTACCTATTTCGGGAAGTATGTCATGTCTAGCTCGTCTCCTTGTCTCTCTTCCTTCGTCTCCTTTCTCAATCTCTTGATTTCTCTCTAGGTTTCCTCTCAAAATTGGCAGAATCAAAGCTCTCTTGCACAACTCTCTAAGCTCTCTAAAGACTGCTACCTCTAAATTGTAATGTTCTATTTATACTTTTGAGACTCTAGGTCAAAGTCGGGGTTGAAAAAGTCTAAAAATCTTTGAAACTTGAGTTTTTCTGATACCTTAATGCAAGCCACAATCGTGGCATTTCTGTCACAATTGTGGCCCCATGTGCACGATCGTGGCCTAGATGTAAGTTGTCTGTCACGACCATGCCCTTATGTGTATGATCGTAGCCTGGCTGCTCTAGCTCTTCCTTATCTGTCACAATCGTGGCCTACTGTGCCATGATTGTGGCCTTCTGTGCCATGATTGTGGTTATGCCTTTGGCCCAGAAACTCCTCGAATCTCCTCCTTTCTTCACCGTTTACCTTGAAACACTAACAAACCCATTAAGGTACCTCAAAAATATAAAAATTAAGCTTAAAGACTCATACTAACCTATAAACACATAAACTAACACAATAAACACACTAAAAACACACTCAACACTCAATTTCACATTAAATACATCACAAATTAAACCCTAAAATACAATGCAATTGGTAACTATCATTGTGTAACTTGTTTCGTAGGCTTAGTCATCCTAAATTTTCATGTGTCAATTTGACATTTTTCCTAAACTAAATGCACATTTTAATTCATCAGTTTTTCAATTGTAACAATTAATTCCAAATTTACTAATTATAATCCACCAAACCAAAATTCAAGACATAATCAATACACAATTCACATCATGATCATTTTAAACCTTTTATACCCCGAAATATGTCAATTAAATGCACATACAATCTTGGCACTGTTTACTAAATCATGATTCATGTGTGTATGTGAATATTATACATGTGAATGAAATGCACCTTATAAATTTTCAAATGGTATAACTCAATAGTCTAAGATTCTAACCCTTAGTAAGTTTTAGAACCCGGGCTATTACATGCATCATGTTTTAGTAGGTAGTTTGGTGTGTGTTTAGTTGTTAACTTGATTATTTAGTGTGTACTTAGGTTATAATTGTGTTAGTTTGTTAAATATTCATGTTTTATGGGTTAGAGCATGTTTTTGAGCTTCAATATTGTGTATTTGACGTGCCTTGATGGTTTTGATAGTGTTTCAGGGCTAATATCGAAGAATAGAGGAGTTTCGGAAGAGACTCGAACCAAAACACAGGCCACGATTATGGTATGCAGGCTATGATTGTGACAGAAGCACAAGGATTAGCCAACAATCATGGCCTATATGTCACAATCGTGACAGAGAGCTTACTCAAGAGCCACGATCATGGACAAGATCAGGACAAATGCGAGGACACTTCCAGACTCAAGTTTTCAAGAGACTTTTTGGTCTTTTCGAACCTCAAAAAAACCCTAGGTGACTAAAATAGAGGTGGACTTTGCTTCCAAGTTCTCCATAAGAATTGTAGCATGTTTTCTTATCTTTTCATTGATATAAAGCAGGGAATTTTTGAACAATGGCATAGGAAGTTATCAGTTTGAGAAGATTGTGGTACGGTTATGATGACATGTGCAGGGCAGAAACTTTGATTGCGAATTTGACCCTTTTAGAGGTTGAATTTGCTTTCAAGTTCTTCATGAGGATTGTAGAATGTGTTCTGATCTTTCCATTGATATAAAGTATTAAGCTTTTGAGTAATGGCATAAGAAGTTCTGATTTTCTTGAAATTGTGTTACTGTCAGGGTGAGATTATAGGACAGACTTCTATATAGGTGGAATTTGGTTATGAGTCCTTCATGACAATTGTAGGTATTTTTGTTATCTTTCCATTTATACCAAATTTGTGAATTTTAGAGGTCTGTGTAAGAAGTTATGTGATTTGGAAGAATAGGTGTTTCGGATGAGGAATGGAGTGAAAAAAAAGGGGAAGAGTTGTGATCGTGACGCGTCACGATCGCAATGAATCAAGTGGCGTTGCGATCGTGACTCAGTCGCTTCGTCACGATCGTAAAGCGGTATGATCGCGACGAGCGATGTTGAGACCGCGCTCCTCGCGAGCGCAAGCCGCGCGCGTCTGAATGGCATTTTTGTAATTTTTGTCATCCGAACCTTTTGACATTCAATTGCTTATAACTTTTGCATCCGACCTCCGATTGACCTAATTCTCGAAGCGTTGGATTTATAAAACAGTCCTTTACCTCTCCTTATCAATTTGTGATTTTTTTTGAGATTTTTAGGAAATATTGGATTAAACAAAAATGAGTGGACCGATTAAAGGCATATTTTTCAGGTTAAAATTCTGATTGACACCGGGATTGTCATGAACATGCATTGTACTCATTTAAATTCTTACCTGTGCATTATTATACATTTTTGATTGCTCAAATTATAATGTATGTGTATTTGGTTTGTATAGAGGCACAGTTGGAAC
>JAOQMS010018218.1:0-15955 GCA_027563885.1 Erythroxylum longipes
AATCACCAAAGCAAAACATGAACCTATCCACACTTCTCATGTAATGCTCGAAATTTTCTAAGAAAAGTTTCAGGGTCCAACAAAAAGTCACTTGGAAGGGTCGGAATAGATTAGGAAGATGGCCACACTATAGCCCCTTCTTCTCTTTCTTCCTTTCTCCTTCTCTCTTCTTTTTCTTCTCTCCTCGGATCTTTCTCCAAGGGGTAGAGGTTGGAGCTCCCTTTAGGGTTCTTTCTCTCTTTTTATGCAATATTTTCCATTTTAGGTAAACCCTAGGGTTTTCCTCAGTTCAAAAAGTCCCAAATGTCCCTTGATAAGTTGTGTTTGGGCGGCTGTCTGCGCTGTCTATCTTGTAGGCCAAGATCATAGCCTATAGTGCCATGATCGTGGCCCAAGATGTTTGCCCTCTGTAACGATAGTGAAAGAAGGAGCCGTGATTATAGCAGAGCCTTTATGCTTCTGTCACAATCATGAGCCTGGGACTTGTTCCAGTTTTGCTCCAAATTCTCTCCGTTCTTTGATATTTGATCTGAAACACTAGCAAACATATTAAGGCACCTCAAATTCATAAAATTTAAGCTCAATGACATGCTTTAACCCATAAAATGCTCAAAACACAAATTTCTAACTAAATAACATAATCCTAACCTAAACATGCACTAATCATTCAATTTAACACTAAACATATACTAAACTACCTACTAAAATATTGTGCAATCTACCACTATCAACATCCCCGAACTTAAAATTTTGCTTGTCCTTAAGCAAAGGCAAAATAAGTAACATAAGCACACTAAACACAATTAACAACAAAACACATATATATGCAATAATAGGTCAATGACATTAAACTTCACAAAACAAATTTAACTGCAAACACGATCCCTTAAGTTGTTCTACTTTATTAACTTGTGAAATCTGTGTCTAAGTATTTCGGACCAAATATACATACTAATCAAGAACTTAATATGAAACTCATTTACTCCTATCACTTACACACACACATTGATAATTATTTAGTCAATCAAAATTGTAACTATCCTTAGGTAGCTCTTTATGAAAATTTAAGCTATTCACTAAGATTGGTAGGACTTATTAATAAACACACTATTTTTGTTACTTTTAATTGACATGAACCTAGCCTTTTGACACAAAGATAAACATTTGTGATGAATGTTCCCCGATTACTTAACTAGGCCATGTTTTTATTAAGCAGTTTGGTTGAAATGTCATTATAGCTTTTTGACGCGAAGGCAAACATTTGTGATGAATGTCCTCTAGTTACTTACCTACATCATATTCTCAACAGGCTACTAGTTCTATTCATAACCTGATTTGTTTCAAAGAGGGCCAATGGAATAGTTATTTATTAAACAAACAAACATTTTTTTAATTAATTTATTGCCTACCTCATGTTTTAGCTAATCATTTTCATGGAAAGATACTAACAATGCTATATATTCTATTGACCTAAAATTGTAAATGAACATTGTAAATTCTAGAGTGAACAAACCAACATCATATCCTAATTAACATGCATATTTAACCGAAACAACCAAGAATACTAATTTCACAAGCAAATAAATCTTCGCAACCTAACAGACTATGTTCAAAGCTAAATCGATTATGTTAAGTCCTATCCATTGACACATTGACACAAATCACACCATACAACCCTAAACAAAACTAACATACATCATACAAAATTCACATTCAAATAAAAAAGACTATAATGCACACAACCCTACCTACACTTGGGCAACACATTGTCTGCAATGTGGGAAGAATAAACAACAAAAACATAAGGTGGGAATAAGAATTAACAAAACAAGAGAAAAATGATAATTATTGAAAATAAAAATAAAATAAAAGATAAGGGTTAGAGTGTAGAACCCGTCATGGTGATTAGGGTGGTGATGGTGATGGAGTTGAGACCAAATCCGCTTGATACTGAGATTGCTTTCCTTTTTTATAATTGATTTAAGAGAGTAAGGGAATTGGTAATCTAACCCATTCCAGCTCAATAATACTTATTAATAGAATTTAAAACGAATCTAACTGCATAACAATTTAAATCTAACAACAAAACATGCTAAGTTATGGTCATTAGCTTGACCTTGTGTCTTTGGAAGTATGTTCAATTTTTTGAAAAGAAAGAGATTACCTCTTTTTCCTTCAGAATCACTTCACTAAGATACGCTTTGCAGCGACGCCTATTCACCTTAAAGGTTTCTTTGTTTACATTTTGCAATTTTAGGGCTCCATGATCAAAAACTTGGGTGACCATAATGGTCCACTCGATCGCGATTTTAGCTTTCCTGGAAACAGTCTCAACCTTGAATTGTATAGCAAAATTGCATCTCCAACCTTAAATTCCTTCTGCTTATTATGAGATTTATGCCATCTTTTCACTTTCCCCTTGTAAAGTTTAGCATTTTCATAAGCATTGGAGCGAAGCTCTTCGAGTTCATTTAGTTGTAGGAGTCATTTTTCACCTACTTGCTTCTAATCAAAGTTTAAAGCTCTCATCACCCAATATGCTCGATGCTTTAGTTCCATAGGAAAATGTCAAGCATTACCATATATAAGGCTGAAGGCACTCAATCCGATAGGTGTTTTGAATGCAGTCTTATAAGCCTATAAAACATCATCTAATCTTAATGCCCAATCTTTCCTTGAGCTATTCATCATTTTTTTAGAATTCATTTTAGCTATCGATTAATGACTTACACTTGTCCACTCATTTACAGGTGATAAAGAGTACCAACTCGATGGTGGACTTCGAATCTTTTAGGAGGGCACCAAAAGATCTGTTGTATAAATGTGCTCCTCCATCATTTATTATAGTTCTTGGCACTCCAAATCGGTTAAATAACCTTTTGATAAACTTCTGGACAACATTCCCATCATTATTTGGAGATGCCTGGCTTCAGCCCAGTGAGATACATAATCCACTCACACTAGAATCTATATGTTTCCCCTGTAAGATGGAAAAGGCCATATAAAGTCGATGCCCCATACATCGATCACTTTAAATTCTAAAATTTTAGATAAAGGCATTTCATCTCTTTTAAAGATGTTGCCTATTCGTTGACAATGATCGCACTGTACCACAAAAGCTTGAGCGTCCTTAAAAAAATGTGGCTAATAAAATCCACACTTGAGTACTTGAGCTGCAATTTTGTTTACTCCACAGTGTCCAGCGTATTGAGCTTCATGACACTATGTTAATATATCCAACATTTCTTCATCTCAAACACGTCATCTTACTAAACCATCAACACATGTTCAATACAAGATTGGTTCATCCCATAGATATCGGGTGCATTCCTGCAAGAACAATTTCTCTTATTGATATGATAGATCAGAGGGAGTTTACCAGTAGTAATATAATTTACGATATCAGGGAAGTTACCACCACCAAGTTGTTAAGTAGCATCAAGGTTTCATCAGGGAAGTTCTCATTAACATCCTTATTAATAAATGTAAATTGAATTGTGTTTTAGAGCATAGTTTGATATGTGTTTAATCGTTAATTCGATCATTTGGTATTTATTTAGGTTAGAATTGTGTTAGTTTGTTAATTATTTATGTTTTAAGTGTTTTATGAGTTAGTACAATCTTTTACGCTTAAATATTGTATTTTTGAGGTACCTTGATATGTTTTCTAGTATTTCAGGGTAAACATCGAAGAACAGAGAATTCGGAGACATTCAGGCCGACACAAATCAGGCCACGATGGTGATAGAATAGTCAAATGTAGGCCATAATCGTTGCATGTGTCAGACAAACGCACAAACACTTATGAACTTCATGTTTCGAGAGACTTTTTGGACCTTTCAGACCCTAGAAAAGCCCTTAGGTTACCCAAGACATAAGAGACTATTTAAAGAATAAGAAGAGAAGAAAGAAGGAAGTTGTACGTTCAGCCACTCTTGTAAACCCTAAAGAGGGAGAAAAAGAAGATAGAGAGAAGAAGAAGAGCAAAAAGTGGATCCCAACACTGTTGCTCCCCAAATTAGGTGGTATCCTGATGTTGTTGCCTTCCTGATTTATGAACCTAAGATCCAATTTCTCTTCATTTCCTTTTTCATTTAAATGTATAAAGTTGAGATGGATTGTATAGAAATGGATTTCGAGTTATTGATAATGTTATAAAGTTTCCTTCGGTATTTTACTTTGATTTAATGTTGATTTAGTTATTTTTGTGTTTATTGGTTTGAGTGTTGTGATTGATTAATTTATTTTCATGTTTTGGTAATAAATTGAGAGGGTGAGCTAGATAAAAATGACTAGATCAAATTAATGAGAGTTAGGGAATCTAATTGACCACTTAATCAATCTAGTTAGTAATTTCATGGAGAAAGATCCCGTGTGAGACCCGATTGTTTATTAGAGAGCTTTAGAACTAATTAGAATTTTTGTTAATTTGTGAATTGAGAGATTGCAAGTTCCATAATTTGATTTACAATCTAGGGTTTAATGGTTATAACTCGAGAGAGTAATCAACCCTGCAATCGTATAAAACCAACATCCCGTAAACATATAAATGGTTAGATTAGCATTAATGATCTCCTCTCTCATAACTTGATTAACTTTCTTGATGGATTTCCATTGTGACCTGTGTGTCTGCTTAGTTTAATCCTGTTTTGTTGAATTTTTTAATTTACAATTCTTTAATCAATTTCCAATATTTACTTTTTGGATTCACTTGTGCATTGTTTATTTCTTTTTATTTTTCTTTGAGCATTAAACGACTTAGGATTAGGCTAGTAACCTCCTTATGGGATCAACCCTTCAATACTGTAAAGTACGACCCGTGCACTTATGGATTATTGATGGTTTTATAAATTGTAAAACTTGCTCAACAAGTTTTTGGTGGCATTTTCGAGGAGGCGATTAGTTTAGTTCTTATAATCTAATGTTTTTTCACGTTCTTTTGTAAAAAAAAGTTGGTCATAAAGTAAACGACACATCAACTAGGATATCACTACATAGTAATGGGGAATCTCAAGAGTTGAACGTTAAAAAGAGATGGAAAGAACAATGGTGGAGGAGATACATCGTGGAGAGCGTCGGACCCTTATAGACGTCATCAGGCCACAACTCAATGCCCATCTTCAAAGGATTATGCAACCACCGATGCTAGCGAATATGTTCAAGATCAAACCATCACTACTAAACATGTTGCGAACCAACATGTAATTCTACAGGTTATCCAATGAGGATCCCAATGCTCATTTGGCTAATTTCTTAAAAATTTGTGACACCTTCCGACATATTAGGATGTCGAAGGATGTTTTTAGGATGAGACTCTTTCCCTTTACACTTATTGATTGAGCCAAGGCCTGGTTAAATTTTCTTTAGCTATCTAACATCACAACTTGGGAGCAGTTGGCGCGAGTTTTTCTAAATAAATATTTCCCTCTAAACAAGACAACAAGACTAATAAAAGGAAATCATCAATTTCTAGCAAAATGACGGGGAGTCTTTATATGAAGAGTTGGAGCAGTATAAGGAGTTGCAAAGTAGTTGTCCTCATCATAGCCTACCTAACAAATTCCTATTGGAAACCTTCTACATTGGAGTTAATCCACCCATAAGGAGCACCGTAGACACAGTTGCTGGAGGATCAGTCATGAGGAAAACTATTGAAGCAGCACACAATCTGTTAAAAGACATGGCATACATCAATTGTCTTTGGACATCAGAACGAAGTAGAAAGCAGTCAACCTTTTAAGACCTAAAAGGAATGATTGTTATTGCAAATTTAATGACAACATTGCAGGTTAAGATTGAAAACCTAGCCAAGCAATTGAATAGCTTAAAAGCCATCTCTTCCTCTCCAGTCACAGCAATGTAGCACAAATATTCCAGCACATACCAGTCGGGGTGGCATAACCACCCAAAATTTCATTGGTCTAATAATACTTAGATTTAGTTTAGAAATCAAGGGTCACATGGGTATCAACAAGATAAATACAATGACTATGATTCCGAACTGGACAAGATCATGGACAAGCTCATAAGTATGGATGAGACCCAAAAGAGGTTAGAAGAGCAAATTGACCAAGTAACGAGGACTCATACCTCTTCTATTCTCAGCCTAGAGGTTCAAGTGGAACAACTTGCTAATGTGTTATCTACAAAAAGTGTGGAAAATCTTTTAAGCAACACAAAATATCTAAGAGAGCAAGTTAAGGTTATCACACTTAGGAGTGGAAAGGAGTGAGGAGAAGTAATAGATAAACTAGCTGAAACTCACTCTGTAGAAGACTAAGAGAAGCAGAAAAAGGATGAAGAAAAGAATATGGACCTTCCCTATGTTCCTCCTCTGCCTTAACCACCAAGAATACCATTCATAAGAGTTGATGATGTCGAATCTTCAAAGGAACATAAGGATGAAGAATAAATGACAACATACATCAAGTTTGAAGAAGCTATGAAAGACTCTATTCGTGAAGCAAAAGAAGAAGAAGAAAAGGGTGTGATTAAGAAATAACAAGGGCAAATTACCCTTTTACCAAACAAACTGCTAAACTTAATAGAAGATTCTAGGAGTTCCGTTATTCACTATTTTATTGATAGTTTGTTAGTAAAAAGGACGTTACTGAAATTAATTGGTTTTCATAATTTTATTAATATTGTCCTTCTAATCATTTTGAAATTTGTAGCTTACTTACAGGCTACAAAACTGATGTTGAATGAAAAGGGTGGAAGAAAGCCTCTCATAATTGATCCCAGCTGAGTTTCTAATGATGCACGATCAAGCTAATGACCATAAATTAGCACATTTAGTAGTTAGGTTTAAATTATTTCAAAGTTAGATTTGTTTTAAATTTCAAAAAATAAGTTCTTAATGATTTGGAATGTTTTATAGTGCTAACTCTCTTACTCTTTTAAAGGAATTATAAGATAGGAAACAATCTTGTGCATCAAGTGCATTTGGTCTCTACCTCCAACACATCACCAACTCAGTCACCTTGATGAGTTCATGTTCTAACCCTTCTATTTTCATTTTGTTAGTATTTTCTTTTTATGTTTTTCATATTTTGTGTTTTATTTCCCTAGTCCATTTGTGCACCCTTCTCATATTGAGGATAATGTGATGTTCAAGTGTGGGGAGGGATGTGTGTTTTACGTTGAGTGTGAATTTAGCATATGGTTATATTAGCGTGTTTAGGTTACATATTGTGAATTGTGTGAATGCTTCAATGGATAGGACTTAACGGGATAGATTTAGCCTTAAACATAGCCTTTTAGGTTGTGAAGATTTATTAGCTAGTGCAATTAGTGACTTAAGTTAGTTATGGATAAATATGCGAGTTAATTAGGATACGATGTTAGTCTATTCACCCTAGGAATTTTCCATACTCATTTATAATTTTAGGCCAATCAAATAAGTCGCATTATTAGTGCATTGTATTGAGAATGATTAAATAAAGCAATAAGGAAGGCAAAAATTTTGTGTTAGCGAAAAAAATTTGTATAAATTTTAACTAAAATAACTATTCCGCTAGCCTTCGGGTTATGAATAGAGCTAATAGCCAGTTTAGAATGTGTAGCTAAGTAAACAGATCGACACGCATCACAAATGTGTGCCTTCACGTAAAAAGGTTATAATGACATTCCAACCAAGTAGCTTAATAATAAGATGACTTAGTTGAGCAACCAGATCGACATTCATCACAAATGTTTGGCTCCGTGTAAAAAGACTAGGTTCATGTCCATAAAGAAAAATCAACAAAAAGAATGTTTTCAAATAAAAACTACCAAACTTGTTAGTAGCATGACTTTTCATGAAAACCTATTGAGTAATAGCTACACTTTTGTTTTGAATGAATGATTATCAATGTGTGTGTGCAAGTGATAGGGGTAAATAGAATTAACAATAAAATTTTGTTTGGTTTGTATATTTAGTCCATGGTGCTTAGACATGGATTTCGCTTGTTAATAAGTTTGAACAACTTGAATGATTGTGTTTAGAGATAAATTTGTTACGTGAAGTTGAAGCCATTGTCTTAGACAAGCAAAGACAAAGAAAATTGACAATGGGTAGCAAAAAATTGACTTTAAAGGTCTTCTCAAGAAGCTTTAAAGCAGAGTTATAAAGTAAGCAAAATTTCAAGATCATATACATACTTGTAAAACTAACTTGGTAACCATTAATAGTTTTTGGTTGCTGAAAATAAAAGAAAACACAGATCTCAACAATAAGGTTTCAAAAGCTCTAAATCCCTAAATCCTTCCACTTAACCATAATAAAATAAACGATTCCATTAAAAACTAAAACATTTAGAAGTAACAACAAATTGTGGAAAGTAAAAAATTGAAATCCAAACAGAGAGAGAGATGTACCATAAGCAAATGAAGTGAATATATATCAATACAAGTAAGTAAACCAGAGTGGGATGATCCCATAAAGCTTTTTTCATATGAATTCCACATATTATAAAGAAAGAAAGAAGTGGGCATTGCCTGATCATGTAAAAAAAGGACAAGAATAAAGGGAAAAAGGAAAACAAATTCCTCCAACAGTTGTGATCATGTTCTTATGTTTGCTCAATCCCATGTAGGTGATGGAAAAGTCAATATAGCAACTAGAAAATCAAGTCAATCTAAAGCTTGATGTCTACAAATACCTAAAGCATTATGGATCAAATCCAGAAATAGTAGGAAACGAGAATCAATTTCAAAAAAAATAAAATGTCAAACTTAAAAACATCACAAAAATACCACCTTTAAAAAGGTATAATCAAATACATATATACGAAAAAATTCTAAAAAAAGAAATTAACACAAATATGAGATTGAGAAAAGATTATCTGAATAAAGAAAAAGAAAACTTCAATTACAAGCCTTGATCTAAGTCTTCTGCAACTCACTTCAAAAAGCAATGTGTTTAATCTTATTAAAACCAAGAGTGAGTCTTTCCTTTGAGCTCATAAGCTAAAACCAAGATGAGATCAGAGGCACATAGAAGTTGATCTTTAAAATAGGTGTCTCCCAATTTTAGAGAAGGAAAATTGGAGAGAGAATTTAGGTTATACATACATTGTTTTGATAATGGGATTACCATACAGTCAAAAAAGGATCTTTACAAGCAAAGTTAAGGTCATAAATAAATAGGGGGATTAGATAAGGTGGGATGATTGTCTACTTTTACATGGGAAAAATATAATTCTAGTTAGTACAAGTGTGTTTAAGATTTGTTAGTTAATAGACTTATTATTCAAGAAGATAATAAGCTAGACCAGCAATTATAGATGATTGAATAAGAAAAAAATCTGTTAGTTAATAGACTCATTATTTAAGAAGATAATAAGCTAGACCAGCAATTATGGATGATTGAATAAGGAAAAAAATCTAAATACCAAAGTAGAGTTATGATCATGAATAAATCAATCTATAGATGAGCTTAAATTAGATAAGAAATCCTCTAAGACTTTAATATATCTAACTTTTCCTTAGTTTAATGAATATTTCTAGTTTCTTATAGTAGTAAGAGTTCCTAAATTAGATTATATTCTCTCTTAAAACATTCTACCCCTATTCATATATTAATCAACTGAAATCTCTTTTAATTTTATAAAACTTAAGAATGCTTTAATCAACTCTAAAAACTTTCTTGATAGGTTTTATCATAACATAAGAAGATCTTGTGACTTTCTTTCAAATAGCTTAGGTTTAACCCTCTTTACCCATTTTGTGATCTAGTCATACATCTTATCTCTCTGATCTTGGTGCATGAATCATGTTGTTGAAGCCTCCACTTTCACTCCTTCAATTTAATTAGTCATAAAAATATGGATAAACCTCATGAAAGCTCAATCTTCATTAAACGAAATAGTGAATCAAAATATATTACATCCTAGGTCTATTCTACCTAAATTTATAATCTGTTTAGTTAATAAATAAAAATATAAAAACAATAAAGAAAATAATATAAAGATATCATTGTTTTTTTTAATATTGAACCTTAAATATGTAGAGGATCTTGTTAGAATCTTGTTCTATCTTTAAATAATGAAGTAAATCTTCATCAATAACAATGCAAAATAGTTCTCCATCGAATTTCCAATACTTTCGCACTATTTCTTGTCTAAAACCTTCTTTTTTTCCTTATTTCTTGTTAAACTTAAAACCTTAACTTTTTTAACACGAGCCTATATAGCTGGTCATGTTATTTTGGTAATTCTTTAAAAAACTTTAATGCTAACGCAAGACCTACATAAGTCTATATAAGGTGTCAATTTCTTCTTTTAAGGGGTAACATAGGGGTGTGTAGGATTATGAAGGAGAAACAAAAGTGACTGCTTTTGTATGCAACCTCAATATGGTGGATTTAGGTGCCATTTTTAGTGGTCCTTCTCCCAATCTTCCAAAATTGCTCCAATTCAATCTAATTCTTCTTCTATTTTACTTCTCGTCCTTGTATAGGCATAACTAAGGCTTAAGATGATAATACTTCTTAAATTAAGTATCAAATCTTCCAAAAATCAGTAAAAATATGTATGTATAAATTCATCATTCAATCTTAAATTGAAAATAATTATGAAAAGAATTTAAACAAATGAAACATAACCATGAAGATTCTCTGTTACTCATTCCACCATAAAATGGTCAATAAAAGCTTTGCAACTAACTACTCACATCAATTCTTAAGTTGATTAAACTCACTTCATGATCCTTCAAACTTTTTCCCGAATCATAAAATTCAATTCCATCCATAAAATGAATATGCATAAGATAACAAGATTTAACATTCAAATATGGACGTCCCTTTATTAAAAAATAAATTTAAACAAAACTAGAGCATTAGAGGCTTGTTTGAAAATATACCTAGCCTCTTTACTTGAGAGTAAATAACTTGTCATGAATACTCCCTATTACTCAACTAGGTGATTATATCAAATGGATACTACCAATACTCTTTAATTTATTGGTTCCAAGCCAGTGGAGTTAAAATATTATGCTTATTTAGTAACTTTTTATTTTGTACTTATTTTTGTTTTCAAGGTAATAAAAATACTAAAGAGAAGTCACAATTATTTAATGCATGTGTACTATACATATATAATATCATAATTGCCATTTGGTATTTATTCTCCAAATTAATAAAATAAATTTAATTTTGTTATTTTCTAATAATCATAACTAGTCACATATATATTCCAAATCACTGAAATAATCAAATTCAAATTGAACTGTTTCCAATATTGTTCTTTCAAAGAAAAAAATCTTTAACAATTATTTCTTGATAAGAAAGTTAGGAAATAATTGATAAGCTTAAGTATAATATATCCACAATTCTATGATCCATATTTAAAGTATTGAAATACAAAAAGCTCTACCAAAAAGTAAGACAAAAAGGAAGTACTAATATTAAAATGTATATATCCATGATAAAGAGTATACAAAAAAGTGAAAAACAAAACTACATAAGATAAATTATAAATACTGTTTAGGAGGTGGAGCTATTCATGGTGCCATATAGGAAACTACTATTTATTAGTCCTTTTGATCGTTGAAAGACATCATCTCCATAAGCCTTTTAATAGAGGAATCAATTGTCGATATCCTTGTATCATTATTGAAAATAGTAGCCTTCTCTCCATCAGTGTAATAGTCCCCTATAGATATCTAAGCTAATTTAACAAAACTTTATCATCCTTGGGCTCTATAGGCTAGTGCTCTATCTCACTAAAGCAATACAAGAAGCTGTATTTTAATGCTAGGGCCTATAAGAAGCAATGTCAGAGGCTTATCAGTGTTAAAGTATGGTCTCGACTTTCAAGATTATGGAGCCCTCATATTAGGAGCTTACACTCGAGGTTTACTTCACATCTTCTTGGAAAAGGGCCATTGAGATTGGGGTTAGCCAAGTATAATACATTTTGAGATGCTAGGGGATATGACGAGGATGAGTTATATAAACTTCTCTATAATGATAAGGCTCTATGATTAGGACTTTACAGAGACACAAAAGTACCTTTAGATTTTCCATATTGAATTGATGCCTGCACCTTCTAGCACAACATCTACAAGGAGACAAATTATGACCTAGGCAAATCCAATATGTCTACCTTATGACATCCTAAACTACATTCACGAGATCTTGAGTCATAAACTAATTGGGTAATATGAAAGCTTTGGCATAGGAGAGAATTTTGATATGTTTTTCTTGTGGAGTATCAGCAAAAAGACACTGATACACTAAGGTCATGCCTTAGCATAATATTTTCAACGTTAGAGTAAGGAGAAGAAGGGAGGGAAGATATGTATTGGGACTTATGTGATACGATTAGTGAAAAGGATGGGAGTCTTATGTTGACTACCACCAATAAGGCTTTTAAATAATATGGTTTCCGTCATCCTAGATGCTATGAAGAATATGAATATGATTATAAAGATTTGCAGACCTACGAGGGATGTACATCAACTGGTAGGAGGGCTTGATGAGCAGGTAGCTGTCGTAGTAGATGGAGATCCCCCATTATACCATAGCGGTTACCGAGATAAGACTCACCATTGCCGTATATGGGAGGACTTAAGCATCAAGAGGATTTAGATTTGTCGAATAATGCAAGATTGCCTAGGATACTGACACTAACTAGGCATTATGACTAGCTAAATATTGCTTAGATGTAAAACTATATGGGGCAGATCTTAGGAGTCCAAAGTACCATCGGGGTGAACTAGTAGGAGTTGATAGAGTGGGTGGCGAGATTAAGACCCCTGATAGATGAATGGAAGAGGTCAAAAGGTAGATGGAAAGACACTTCAAGATCTCTATTCCACCCCTAGCATCTAGAGCGACTGTGTCTTATTTGGCTTTATAGCCATATGATGCTCAAAGACCTGACATACCAGACTCACTGATGGATTGAAAACTATAGAGGTAGTTTGGGATATTTTATTATTGTTTACTTTTCTTGTTTTATTATTTGCGAGTTTTTTTATTTTCTAAACTTTATTATTGCGATGTCATTTTTATTTTTTTTATTTCTTTTTTTTACCCATTTATGTTTCTATTTTTTGAGGATGACTGTATATAATATTAGATCGAATCTTAACTAAATTTTAAAATTGTAGTTATTATTATTTAGAGAAGTACCAAAATATGAAGTAAATCACTTGTTATTATAGAAATCACGTAATACATAAGAATACACAAGATGGGCGGTTGAATTGTGATAAATCATCTAAGATTGAAATCTTTAAAAAGTTCTTAATTTTCTTGAAAGATTCAGACAATTTACAAAACAACACACTTAATTCGTTTGAGTAATGCAACAGCGGAAATAGTATCTATTCTTCTAACAACATGAAATTAAAGAGATAAGGGTTAGAGAATATGACACCGCGATTTATACTGGTTCACCCTTAACCTTAGGGTTACGTCCAGTCCTCAGAGTATACATGAGATTTCACTATCTCTTTCAACTTTTACAAGTATTATTTCACACTTCTAGAGCCTCTTTAGGTCTCTTTCACAAAGTATTCTTTATCTGCTATCTTAGCCTCTTTAGACTGTAGCCTTCCCTTTCACTGAAAAGATTTTGAGTTTTCTAAACTCACGTTACAGGTCAACTTGATCTCTCTTCTTTCTTTCTTTTTTCACTCAAGCTATTTTTTACAGTATCGTAAGTAAAGAATTGAGACCTGAAGGTTCAGAGTTGTAAGGTTGTCTCTTGTGTATATTGTGTTTGTTGTTATTATTTTTTATGACTATAAGTGATATTTATAGTCTAAATCTCCGACGATCTTCTTGAAAACTGCCAGCAGAATCTTAACAGATCAGTTGTTAGTTGAGTCCTGTAACCAACTCCAACTAACTAACCAACTGACGTTGTAAGTTGTTCTTCAATTATAACATCTTGATTTGTTTTGTATAATTCGTCTTATGTCTTTGCTTCGCCTGATGACTTTGTTTCATCTCATGACTTCGCTTCATCTGATGACTTTGTTTGAATATCATTTTGACTTGATGATTTGTGCCTCTTACATTTATCTGAACATTTAACAAACTCATCAAAACAGTTCACACACTCTTCTATTATTATTATTGTTTGACTTTCATCAAAATCAATAGAAGAAGTGAAGTTTCCTTGACTTAAAAATCTCCCCATTTTTGATCATAACAAATAATTATAATATTAGAACATAAACAAGAGGATATTCAAAAGAATAATTTTTGGACAAAATTTATTTATTTAGACAAATAATGCAAGATATACAATGCATAAAAAATAAGCTAAAATAAAATCTCCAAAATAAAATCTCCTTCTTTTACTTTGCTTTCTACTATTCTCCCCCTATTTGTTATTAATCAAAAAGAATCATTTCAGATACTTCAATATTTAAGAGAGTATATGTTTGATATTAGTGTAGATCGTCTTGAGGTCTTCTTCGATAGTCACACGTAGAATTGCTACTTCCTCATGAAGATCACCTACTAAGTCACTTAGTTCTTCAACCTTAGTATCAATTTCTTGAATATGTTTAGCTAAGGCTTCATGTTCTTCCCTCTACTTTTGACTAGCTTCAGTCCATGTGATGAAATTCTTCTAGCACTCTGAATTATGGGTAGAGTATTGTAGCTTTTCGCTTCGTGGATGAAGATACTCAGAGACAGAGGGTTTTTTGATTGAATCGTCTAATTCGATAATTTCAATGGAGGGTAATTGAAGAAATTGTGTTTGTGGGGGAATGTCAAGATCATCAGGGTAGGATAGTTCCAAAATGGGTTTTCCTAGAAGGTGTAGGATATCTTTGATAGAAGAAATGAAACCTATGGGTTTAAAGTGAAAAAGTAAGTGCACAAAGGTTTCTAAATAGAAATTGATACCTTCAATTGTAATCTTTTTGTATCTTCCTTCCGATATTTTCTCACCTACCTTGAAACTTTCATCTACGGTTGATGTGCCAAAGTTAATTCCTGATGGTCTTGAAATGTGATGAGAAATATAGATGCCTACAGGTTAAGCTGTACGATATTCATCGTCTATAGTCTTTATTGCCACTCAATTTCTTCTTCTGTGAGATCATCTTATTGCTTCTTAGGGAATTTCTTCTTCTTGCCTTTATCTTTGTTATCTACCAGTGTTGGAAATCTAGGTTGCATATCCTGTACAATCTTTTTCGTTGTTCTGCTTGTCACTAGATAGATTGTGTAAGGATTTTTAGTCATCTTCAATGGATATGGTTCTGCCTTTTCATTTCACAAAATACCATACAATCTTCTCTATTTAGGACTAAGAATATGTATCATCTGATCATTTACAATTACAGGTTCAACTTGAAGCTTAACTTTTTGTTTAGGAGATTCTCTAATGATAATCGAACCTCTGTTTCGATTAGGTGTTGATTCTTCTATAATCTTCATCTTCAGATCTTCTTTCTTCATTAGTTGAGGAAGGTTGTAGAAAGGTTGCTGCTTTTCAATCTTTCTTTTCTGAATCATCTTCTTTGTTCTTCTACCAACTTGGAAGAGAGATCTTGAGACTTCTTTTGTTCAAATACTAACTTCCTTTTTATCTCTGTCTCTCTAGACATTTGTTCTGATTGAGTCTGAAGGATAGAGACAATTGCTTTATCAGGCTACTATTGTTGTTCTGTTACACTTTCAGAAACTTGACTAAGAGTCAGAATTTTTTGCTTCTTCTGCAATCTTGGTGACCTTCCAGACTTCTCAGGTCTTTCTGATTGAAGTGTCTCAACCTTCCTCTTTAAAGGCATTTTGTGAGTTAGTTGTTAAACCTTTACACTTTCCTTCCTTTCAGGAATCATCTTAGCTTGAATTGACTTATAAGACGATTGTTCAACTTTTGTCAACTCAGTTAAGATTCTTCCAGTTGATTGAGGTTTTGCTTGCCTACTAGATGAAACATCTTCTTTTCTGCTTCTTTTGATTGAAAGCTCCCCCTTAGACTGTGCTTTCGATATGACATCT
>JAOQMS010018357.1:0-15939 GCA_027563885.1 Erythroxylum longipes
TGGTTGGCAGTGGCATCAATAAGCATGTCACTAACCGGCATTACATACACATCCTTGGGCGTGGCGGCATTTAAGTCTCAAAAATCTACGCGCACTCTAATTTTTCCATTTTTCTTGACTACAGGGACTATATTTGCCAGCCACTCAGTATGCTTAGCTGGTCTAATGAAGCCTACTTTGAGGAGTCTCTCTATTTCTTCTTTTACCTTCATCTCCACTTCCTTTGACATTCTTCTGGATGGTTGTTGAAAAGGGCAAAATTCCAGCTTAATGGGTAATGGGTGTTCAACTAAACTCCGACTTAAGCCTGGCATATCTTTGTAATCCCATACAAAACAGTCTTTATACTTGTGAAGCAGCTTGACTACCTCTTCGTGAAACTCCTTACTAATAAGGCCACTGATGTATGTTACTTTAGGATCCTCGATAGTATTCAAGTTGATTTCTTCTAGAGGGTCCTTTACTTGAAGTCTCTCATCTTCTATTTTGGGTGGCGCAATTTGTAGCTCTTCCAGACTTATTTCATCTCTTATTATTTCTAAGATTTCTCCTTCATAAACTAACTCTGTCCCGAACATCTCGATTTCATGGTTGACTACTAGTTATTTCTTGGCCTGCTGCAAAACTGCTTCCTGGATGGCCATTGCAGCCACTGGCCACCCTTCTTTACTTCCTTGAGACATCATTGGCCTGGCTGGCCAGCGTCTCCTTCCATTGGCCTAAGAAACCCGATGCTTTTATTCATCTCACTGGCACCGATTGCTTGAAGTATCAAATGCTTGTCCTTGGCGAATTTCATCAACGTAGGCCTACCCTCTTTGTCCAAACCTTCAAAAGTAATTGGCGTGGTATCTCAATGGTAATAACAAGCATTCACCAAATTGACTTCAGCGCTGAAAGGATTATTGTCTGCCTTAACTATTTCCACGTTGTCGCCATGCCAAAATAATAAAAATTGGTGGAGGGAAGACGGCACACATATGTTTGCGTGAATCCAGTCTCTGCCCAGAAGCGACTTGTAACTCGCGTTAGTATTGATTATGAAGAAGGCAGACACACACGTCTTACTCCCCACTGTTATTTGTAGTGGAACTACTCCCAACGTTCTTGCCACGTCCCCAGTTACCGCAGTCACTACTAGGTCTGTGGCAATGATATCCTCTTCTTTTTTCCCAAGTCCTAGTAGCACTTTCAAGGGAATCACGTTTAAAGTTGCTCCATTGTTCACCAAAACTTTGTTTAGGGGCTTTCCATTGATGCAAGCCCATATGTACAATGGTTTGGTGTGATTCACTGTCAATGGCTTGTCAAACGTCAGAGCTTTGCTCTCCTCAGTGCCCTGCGTTTTCTCTGAGAATTTCTTCACTGGACTTTATTCTTCTTCTGCAGCCGAAACTTTTTCTTCATCTCTTAGCCTGCCTTTCGCCTCGTCGTCAGGATAGACACGGTGTAAAATAGCTGGTAATAACACCGAAGCAGCTCCCAGGTAATAAACAAGAACATCACCGACGTTAAAGTAACTTTCTTCCTGGTCCTCATTACTACCATCCTCTGTAGCCTTCCTTATAAATTTGTTCCTCTGAATTTCTCCTTCATAGCGCACAACCATCTGCTTGGTCATGCTAGCCAACTTCTTCCCTTTATCAAGTATCTCTTGTTTTTCCACCAAGTGAGTCATGGTCTGAACCTGACGTTCCATCTCTAGTTCTACTTTTTCCCGGAATAGTCTCTCGGCCAACTTCTTACGCTGTAACCTTCTTTTCTTTGTTTTAGCATTTTTCTGAGCAGCAATAAGTATTTCCTTCTTATCATTCCTTTTGCTCTCCACCCGAACCCACTCTCCAGTTTTCTGAGGCATCAGTGGCTTGACAAATTTCGGGAGACTGCCAATGTTGATGGCTAGCTGGTCATCTGCTTCTCTATTATTTCTGGTGACCCAGCTACCGATCCTTTCCAGTGCACTGATTCTCTCTTGATGAGGCCGTTAATCCTTTTCCACACGTTCCACCTTTTCGACCTCCACACTTGATTCGTATGCTCCTGCCTCCTTTTTTGGTTGAGTCAATCCCTCATGTCAATACTTTCTACGTTCATTAACCCCACCGGGAATGGATTCTTGTCAATGAGCATTGCTTCTTCTGGGAACTTGAGAATTTTTCTGTTGATGTGATCCTGAATCACGTTCCTAAAGGCCCAGCACATATTAGTAGAATAAGTCCATGCCTTATGGTATTTGCAATAGTCTTTAGCCTTCATCTCCTCTTTAGTAGGCAAAACGTGATCTTCCGGCAAAGAAATAAAATCAATTTTCATGAGATAATCAAAAATTTCTGACGTTCTACTTACGTCGAAGGTGCACTTGCTCCCCCTCTTTTCACTACTTTGTTGCACTCCAGAAGGCATCTTTGCCAGGTGTGGGCATACTATTCTTCCAATATCAGATACGGCAGCTATAGCAACTTCCACTTCAGCGTTATGGACTTCCTTAAAATAAGTCCCCATAGCCTGCTTTTTCAGCTTACTGTCTTCTTTGAGCAGCTCTTCGTATTCTGTCACCTTCATAGCCAACTCGAAAAAATCCCTAAAATCTATGCCTTGAAACTTTTTCCTCAGCTCCAGATCCAACCCTTTTTGCGCCATCTTCACAAACTCAGTCTCTGGAATATTGATCCTGCACTTGTTTCTCATCCTTTTGAACCTGGCAATGAAATCGTTTGCCTTCTCTCCAGCCCCCTGAGTAAGCCTGGACAAATCTGCGATACTAACTTTGGGTTCACTTCTATAAAACTGAGCATGGAAGACTCTTGTCATATCTACCCAACCAAACACAGAGTCTCTTGGTAGTGACACGTACCAAGAGAAAGCAGCTCCAGTTAGCGAACTTGGGAACAACTTCAAGAGCAGATACTAGTAATTTTCGTACCTAGAAAATTCAGAGCATTGAGTGGTGAACCTCGCTACGTGCTCGATGGTAGACTGTCTATCTTCTCTAGAAAATAATGTGAAATCTGGGATTTTTTACACCCCTGTGAAAGGCTGCTCTCTCTATGAATTCAGGATAAGGTTTCCTTAATTCGGGTCGAACAATCTGATTGAATCCAGGGCCATACAATTCTTGGGTGATCTTACATAGTGCATCCCTGGTAACATGATCGATCGCCTGAGTGTTCTGTCCGTGCATTCCTTGGCCCATGGTCACCGGCTGTTGAACAGCCTGGTGACTTGTACTCCTTGGGAGCGCCTGCATCTGGTTGGTCACCAGACTCCCATTGCCCCCTGAGCTCATTCTTTCTTCATAGGATTTGAGGTTGAGTCGCTAGTCCAGTGTGGCTATGGAACTGAACAGGGGTCCTGTGGTTGATAGACACTAGAGGCAGGGTAGGAATCGGTGTCTCATCCCTTTTGTGCGGTGTCTGGTAGGTGGACACCGGTTGTTTCTCCTTGTTGGGGCTGTTAACCCTAATAGATTGCATACCAAGCACCTTCACGGGAGAAGTTTCTCCCAACTTGGTCACCTTAGCTAACGACCCTTCACCCCCAGTTGGAGTGACCGTGAGCGCCACTAACTGATTTTCCGCGGCCACTGGTAACTTGCTGGCCTGCGATTCAATTTGACGCAGTGTCTTGCTTGACTCTTCTCCACCTATGCCTTTGTCTTTTCCTGGCATGGCAGATCTGCTGACCGCAGCTAAAAGCTCCTTTTGGTTACTCCCCATAGTGTTCAAGAGAGCTGTCAATTTTTCTATGGCCTCCAAAAACTTTGTTAAAAGGATCTCAATGTTGCTTGCTTGACTTAACTCAACGGATTGAGGTTGGTCTTCCTGCATTGCTGTTGCAACGTTTTCCACATCATCACCTCCACTGATGGAAATGTCAATACTCTTACTAGATCTTTTTCTCGTCATTGCGTGGTCCCACCGGCGTGCCAAAAATATGTCTGCCTTTATTTTGATTAAAGGTTAACACGTAGCCCCTTGTTTTGATGTGAATGTGTTTGCGAGAGTGCGAGGAATTTAAAGTGATTCCAAACTAGGAAATAAGGAAAAAAGATATTGCGACTCGTAATCTGAGACTGAAATCAAACGATTGTGTATGCTAGAAAGGGACAAAAAATCTAACAGAAAAAGAACTTTGCTTTATTGCTAAACAATTCGGCAAAACACAATGACGAAGAAATTGCAAATTACTAATGACAATTGAAAAGAGAAGACTATGCTAAAAACTAGAGAATTGCCGAAAAAATAAACTAGTAGATTTGCTGGGATGCCAGGCTTTTGATATGTGAGATGTTGGAGAGCCTTTTTTCTGCTTCAAAACTTTTATTTATAGCTAAAACTGATGGGTGTCCAACCTTGATCAAACTTGTAATCCGATAAAATTTTATCCTACCAGATAGAGATAAGATTTGGATAAAACGTTATCCTATTAGATAGAGATAAAATTTAGATAAACTTTATCATATCCAATAGAGATAGAGTTTGGGCTGGTGTCTATCAAGTTTATCATCTTATCTCCTTTTTATCTTGGACTTCAAGACTCCCATTCCAACTCCAATTCTACTACTTTCCTCTTCGCTGGACACTGGAATCTGATGGACCAGGGTCAATGGATTTCTTTTAGACTCCAAACCATAAGCTTTCCTTTGGGCTTCGGGTTTTTGGCCCAAAACGGTAAAAATGGGCCGAACCCATTTTTCGGTGTAAACAAATAAGAATAAACTTAATTGGATTTAAATAAAGTAGATATTAATTTCATACTATATATTTAATTGAAACAATAAATGAAAAATATATTAAATTATACTTTATAATTATGCATGGATAAGTTGAGTCAAATCATATCAACATTCCTATTATTTTGGTAGTCACAACATGTTACTTGTTAATCTTAAACTATAATTATAAGTTGTTTAATTGAAGAATTAAAGATAAATTAAAAAGACATTTTAATTTATCTAATTTTAATTATGAATTAGAATTATAACTTATAATCATCGTCAATATATTAGAAGCCTAATGAGTCATACTTTTAAGGGTTTGACATATGAGAAACTTATGATTGACAGCTCAAGAATTTTTTTTTTTGTAGGAATCCGAGTCAAGTATGATATAACTATTTTACTTATAATTTATATTTTATAATTACTCAATTAAAAATATTAAATCGAGTAAATATAAATTTTTTTATTGTGTTCATGATTTAGTTTTTCAATAGTAGTATTAGAGTCTCCTTTAATGGTTAATTGATTAAAGTTGCTTGATTGTTTTTTATTTGATAAATTATTAAGTATTTGAAACTTAATTAAATAAAGAATTGCCTGACACAAATTATGGAATTATTAATTTGGGGTTTTTGTGTTGTCAAGCTGAATTGGCTGACACAATTTATGGAATTATTATTGTGAGTAATTTTAGAATTTAATTTAATATTTTTAAGAGTTAAATTATTAAAATCAATTAGTTATAAAATCAATAATTAGAATCAAGCGAACTTTTATAAGGTTATCTTTTATGTTTAGCTACAGTCTGCAAACCCTTTCAAGCTCTTGTTTGCCAGGTTAATATATGAATTTTAAAAGGAAAGGAACATGCAAATATTTCAGCATCACTCCAAACAATAAAATAGCCTCTACCAAGAGATATTTTAACTGAAACGAATGTTTACCATGTTGCTTTATCTTCATCATGACATAGGCCCTGTTTAGATGTTGGCTGATCAGCTATAAAATAACTAATTGACCATAATTAGCGGATTGACTTTGTCAATCATCTATTGGTTCTGTTTTGTTGTTGACTAGTTGGGTTGGCTGATTCAACCCAACCAGCTAATTTTATAGAAGCTACAGCATTTACGCAACAATTGATTAACCTGTCCTATAATGTCCTTCACTCCTTTCCTATAATGTCCTTCACTCTCTACTCTTTATGCGATGTCTATCTGGTCTCACTTCTCTGGCCTCTCACGTACGCACAGCTACCATTTAATAAGTCCCTGGGGGTGACTATTAGTCACCCTGTGACTAGAGTCATGCACGGTGGTGCATGACTCACTTATGTCCTTTGCTTTAAAGTTCAATAATATAAAGTTCTTATGTGTCACTTATGTCCTTTTCATAATTTTTTAAAGTTCAATAATATAAATATAATATTTTGGATTATTAATCTATATTTTGAGGATTATAAACTTAATTTTTATAGAATTAAATATCTAAAATCTAAATTCCTATAAGAATATTCAATGAAATAATAAGATATATAATATTCATACCCTTATAATTTTTTTAAAGTCATGTCATCATAAGTCATTTTACACATAAACAGCTAATACTAAACATCTAATTTTACCAAACATCAAATGACAAACAGTTAATACAATCCGCTGGTCAAATCAGCTGATAAAATTAGCTATCAGCTAACAGTTGATAGAATCAGCTAACAGCTAATGCAATCAGCTGATTGCCAAACAGGTCCATAGTAGATTAAGAAGCTCAATGTGGATATTTTCAGGCAAAAATGATTATGTAATAGTGGTAGGTGTGAACATCCTTGATTTAGCTAGAACCACTTGTATGATTTTTTGAATCTATTAAATTAATTGAATTTCTATCATATTAGAATAACTAATTAATTACACTACTTTAGAAGTAAGAAAATTACTTTTAATTAATTAAATAAGATGTTTCTTAATTAAAATTATTTATTTCAATGAAATAAAATAAGTTTATTATTTTTAAAGGTTATTATTCTACTTTATTTAGAAATTATTTTTTGTTGATTTGAATAATAAGTTTCTTGATTAATTAGAAAAGCAAATTTTCATGATTAAATTTAAAAAAGAATCATTTTTTAATAAAGAGAATGAACCTTTTATAATTTCAAAAATAGATTTCATATTTATTAAATAATTATTTTGTAATTAATTGAGAAATTAATCTCTAAAAATAATTTGATGGACCTTCTTAATCAAATTTAAAATATTTTATTTAATTTTGAAAGTGAATTCCTTTAATATTAAAATATAAGTTTTTAACTAAGGAAAAGTAGTTTCCAATTATAATGGAAGGTGATTCCGAGATGTATTAGAATATCTTATTTATTAAATTTTGATTTAAAAAGAGTTTTTCTAAAAGTAATTTATTGAAAATTATTTTCAATTAAAATTGTTAAAGGAGTCAAGGTAATTAAAAATAGCTTTCAATTAAATTTAAATTTTGTTTTCAAATCAAATCGAATTTCTATATGGAATAGGAATTTGATTTGTTTATCAATCAATGGTTTAATCTAATTTAATTATCCAAAGAGTGGAAATATTATTTTAGATTACGAAGATTGTATCAATATATCAAATAACATTTAATACTTATAATTTGATAATATTTGCATGAAGAGTTGTATGTTTAAATGTATACCATTTTACATGTAATCTGTGTTTAATGAGACCATTTGAATTAAATCTCTCGTTAAAATATTGAATACATGTTTAAACCATAATTGTTGCCTTATAACGTTATAAGAATAAATTGAAGTTCCGCTTATTGTTGCCTTCTATTGTTATAAGAATGAATGATATTGTATTAAATCTAGCAAAAGCTAGTTCAACATTATAATGAAATTTAACTCACTGTCTAACAATTAGCTTACAACATGACTGAAAGTATATGATTGGTCAAAGAAATTACAAAATGAATGATATTGTATTAACTCTAGCAAAAGCTAGTTCAACATTATAATGAAATTTAACTAACTGTTTAACAATTAGCTTACAACATGATTGAAAGTATATGATTGGTCAAAGAAATTACAAACATAAATTACAGGTTCCATACATTTTTCATTCTAAGGGTGAGTGAGTTTTGCACATTTTTTGCAATTAATATAACTCTAACCCAATTGAGAATTTTTTCTACCAGTTGATACTTGTCTACTTCGACTCCTTTATATAACTTGCTATTTCTTTCCTTCCAGAGATTGTAGATTGTAAGGTTAATGTTGTTTTAAGTAACATCCCATTACACTTTCCATTCTTGGTGAGATTAATGAACCAGTTAGAGTCCCATTCCATTTATATGTGTGATTAGCTTCTGCTAGCAAGTGCAGGATTCTACTCTATACCGCTTTGGAGTATCTCAAATAAAATATAGGTGGTTCTTCTCTTCTTTAACTTCCATGCATAAGATATAAATGGAGTAACAGGTGCAAAACCATCTACTCTTGGTTCTGATTTTATTTTTAATCACAAGTCAGGTGATTAAGGAAGCTTTGGGATTAATAAATTGCTTCTCAAGTAGTTCATAACAAGGGTCTTCTCCAAAAATCCTTATAAATATCTTACGACAAGAGTTATTTATGAATATCCCCTTCGAACTAGGAGTCAATATAATGCTATCTTCTTTATGCCCCTTAGGTATTTGAGGTAAATGTTTAGTAAGTAGAGAGAAACCTTTAAAACTCCCATACCAATCTCCATTTTGAATGAATAATGATACTCTAGTGTTTACAGGGATTATATTCCTTAGCTAAAAGATCTCATTTCTTTGTATGAGGGGACTAAAATCTGACCAATTTTTATACCAAAACCATATTTTGGCTCCATTTTCCAGTTTATGTTTGATCCTAGGATAAATCATATTTCTTAAGTCCAGTAACTGATAGAAAGTCCAAGCAAAATCTCTTGAGTTTGTTATCTGTCAGAAGTTTAAGTTTTTGAGGTGATATTCGTGCATCCATTTAATCTAGAGGGCTTTCTTATCTATATATAGTCTCTATATATAGAGGGCCTTCTTATCTGTACATAGTCTCCATACTCTCTTACTCATAAGCACCTTTTAAATAAATGAAATGGGGATGCTTCCTAGACCACCTTTAGAATGGTGAGTTCACTCTATTTTATTTTGGCACTTTTTGAATTCTCTGCTTTTCAATCCATAAAAATTATTTAATAATTTTATCAATTTCCTTGATGACTTTCTTTGGCAATACAGTATAAGTTGAACAATGAATGTGTAAAGTATTGAAAACTAAATTGATAAGTGTGAGTCTAGTAGCAAAGGAAAGTAAACCATTTTTCCATGCATTTATCCTAGATTTCATCCTTTTAAGGAGTGGGATGTAGTCTTAAAATTTGGGCTTAGTTGTGGTGATAGGTACTCCAACGTATTTTAATGAAGGGGGAAGCAATTTAGACCTCCAATGCTACTTATCTCAACTTGGTTCCTCACATTTGATACAATGTGCATGTTACTCTTTTCAACATTGAACTTTAGCCCATACCATTATGAGAATAGTTTCAGCATATGTAGCAACATGTTAATGGATTGAGTGTCTACACCACTAAGAAGCATAAGATCGTTAGTAAAGATTAAGAGAGTTAGCTTGATTTTTCTACATTTATAATGAAATTGAAATCTTCTATTGCAAGCTGTGAATTTAATAGGTAATCTACACAGACTTTCCATTACTAGGGTAAAAAGATAAGGGGAAAAGGGGTCCCCTTGTCTAATTCCCCTAAAAAACTTTAAAGGTTATGTGGGAATGCCATTGCCCCTCACAATGAGAGAAGAGGTTTTTATGCATTCCATGATCCATTTAACAAATCTTTCTGGTAGAGCAATTGATTTAAGTTAAACTTGTATAGAACTTTACCTAAATATATTAATTGCATTGTAGAAATCTATTTTCAATAAGCAACTTTTGAATCTTTTGCCTATGTTGTAATCCCTTAGCAACTCCTGTAAGAGTAGGTGACTTGACCTATTTTGTGAGTTGGTTAATTATCTAATAATTGCAAGTGCACTACATAGTTATAGCTAGTACCAAAAAGTTTGGGTTGATTCCACGAAGAAGATGAATGCTAGTAATTACCTTTACCCTATTATCTAGCCTAAGGATTGATTTTATATTTTTAATTTAAAGCAACTAAAACTAAAACTAAAACTAATAAAAAAATTAGGAAAAAAAATTAACATAGAGACTGTGGAATTCACTTAGAAAACTATCGTTATCAGAAATTAGTATCTAACCTCGAATCCCTCTAAAACCTTAATAGATTGATCTTTTATCATGCAATTATTTTGTTGATAATTGGATCGTGGAGTATTCTATGGTATGCTAATAGTTGAGGTTGAGTCTAATAACAACTAATCCTAAGGTCTCTAACCAAATTACTTGGTTTAAATCTTATAGGATTGCATTATTGATTTATGTGTTCCTCTATTAGGTTTGACCCTAATCTGAAAGATTTATGTCATCCTATCTTTAAGGTTATAGTAGATTTATTCACACTAGGATTTCTCAATCTCTACATAGAAATCAGATTATGATATAATATTCTTAGGTTATTAGAACATAAATAAAACATGTAATCAGATCACAATATATCAAACAACCAACTGCACTAATAAAAGAATCAAATCATATTAAAGTATTAACATAAGGTTCATCTAACCTAAATACTAACTAGATATTTAGTTACACATTATTAAACATGAAATCAAACATACAATGAAAGAAAAATGAATTGAAAACAATTGAATCATAATTCTAAATCTTTGTGATTGTCTTTTATCGAATGTTCTTGCAATGTAGAGGCTTGATCTTGTATTCTAATGGATCTTTTGAAGAAATTTTCGTGTTTTACGCTTCTTTGGAGCAAAATAGTCCCTTATGGGTGTTCTATATATATCTAAAAATTGCCTCCTAACGTCTCCTTCCTGATTTGCTTCCAAAATGTTGACTTTATATGAAAATCTAGGTTTTGGATTAGGCATGGTTTCTTACACAGTGGTGCATTGGACCGTGCATAATCAAAATTCACTGAATATTGCAAAAATGCATGGAGGGCACAGTCGTGCACTTCTTCCAGATTGTTAATTCTCTATTTTATGCCACATTTTCATCTAAATTCTTCTCCCTTAAGTTTGTCAAGGCAATTATACTCTATAAACACTCTTGAAATGAATTAAGTACCAAATATACAATAAAAGTGTAAAAATATCAAGCAAAAAGACATCAAATATGAGGTAAAATTATGATCAATCATACATCTATCAAAAATCCCCACATTTAAGTTTTTTTTTTGTCCTCAAGCAAACTATAATAAAAATTATAAATTTCACAACATCAATCCATCATCAATTCAGTCTGTCCATTCACATTATACATCATCATGTCATTTGATTCAAATTAACACACAATTAGAGTCAAAGTTGTCCTAAAATTAACTTCCTAAGTAATATTAAAAGTATTCACATCAACAATCACATTGAAATTAAAAGCATAAATCTTTACACCCTTACTAAGATTTCACTCAACGCGCTTAAGTGTTTAGGGTAAAAAGCATCAAAACTCTCAATCAATCATAGTAGAACTCTTACCATATGCTTGCAATAAAATCACATCTCCACCATTTACGTACAGACTAGAAACAAAAATTAAAAGGTCTTTGTATAGGTTTGTAATAGAGCTTAGGTACAGTATGATTGGGACAATAAAAGGGGTTAAATGGAAGCAAATTTACTGTACGATATATTTCAAGACTTGTTTATAAGTGTACATTGGTTCTTTTAATGTAACTATATTGGTACTAGAAACGTATTCTTTTTTCTCTTCTATTTCTTTTTTCTTTTTTTCTTTTTTCTTTATTTTTTATTTTAGTTTTTTCTTCTTTTTTCAACATTCCAATCAGTACCATAATTCAACAAATATTGGACCTTTCACAAATTTCAAGTCTCAAATAAGTAAATTATGTAAATAACCTTCAGTTTTCAAAACAATAAAAAGGTCTTCAAAGAAAAAAAAAGGATAAAGGTATATAATTTGGGTGTAATCAATGAAAAAGGCTAAGGCTCAACTTTAGTTATTCCTAAAGGTAAATTTTTTGGTATGGTAATTTTCAAAGAAAAAGTCTTAAACAAGTTGGTTAATATAATTGCCTTTATGGTCTTAACATGCATAATAAAGCAAGTTCCAGAATTATCCTACTATACACAATAACAAACATATGAAATAATAAAAAGAGCTTTAAAAATTTTATGAAATTTGCTCTTAAGCTCAAAATGTCACTAAAAAAATGGGTACATATGTGTGTAAATAATATGCGATTTTCATTTAATTTGAAAATTTCAATGATTACGAAAAATATGACTTAGAAAACTAATTCATTATAACCATCATCCTTTTGCACACCAATTTAAGTCAATATTCAACGATAACATATAGTATTCATGGACAAATCTCAATCAATTCAAGTTATCAGTTAATAAAATTTATAATCAGGATTATAATAAGCTTAAAGAAGTCATTAGAATTCATTAAACTCATCCCTACACTTAAGTTATACATTGCCTTCAATGTACACAATATAAACATTTATGAAAAATGTGAGAGGGTTTAATGTAACATACCACTCCCATAGAGCATAAGCCCGAACATACCAGAGGATATTTGAGAACATCCTCTATGAAATTGTTGCATTAGGACAATCAAAACAACTCATTAAAGGCATCAAACATATCTTGTAAGTCAAACATATCATAAGCATTCTAAATGTTCATTTCTTCATTTCTTCCTATTTCATTCACAACATAAAAGTCACATGTGTCATTACAATTCAAAATCCACATATACATTACACATCTTTTTTTAAGGTTTAATCTCAATACCAAATATATAGCATGAAATGGGATACTAATATACAAGAATCTAACTAGACTCCTTAGATTTAGCTTATCAGACCTTTGAGCCATTCTCATCTTCAAAATGCAAATACTAGACTTCTACTATATAACCTTAGTAGCTAGAACTACCTTGAACTTGAAAAACAAAGTTGCAATTTTAATGAGTTTACAAACTCAATGAGTGAACCATTGTCGATGTATTCACTTAAGTCAGATCACAAAAACAAGTATGTCAAAGTTTATCATACTTCCACAAGCATATCATGTAAGCTAGCATTGCATCTCACAACACATCCTCCATTAACTTCAACTGTAATTCACTATTTCAAAACAATTCAATCATTTGATACATGTAGGGATGTCTGTGCAAATGCATATTTGTGTCCATTCTCATTTTGTTTCGTTGTGACCAAGTGCTTATCAACCTAATTTACTGTCTCGTATCTGTTGTGAAATACCGAGATCATTTCTGGCTCGTATTTATGGTGGATATCGAGTCCATGTTATCTGAGCCTGAGGCTCTTTTTCATAATCCTGAGCTCAAAACTCTTTTCTGCACATCGATTACTCTAGTCATAACTCCTTTATCTAACCATGCGTTTCAATGTGATGAGATGTATCATTTCATATGCTATATTTTCATTTCCTTTCATCTTTGTGTACTCATGCCACATATATCAAACTCCTCGTATCTAAGTCCGACATTTATCAATCAGTTATACACACATTTTATATTAAACATACAATTTATGCAAAAGAACATATAAATGAGTTTACAAATCTAAGTTGACTCAAGTACGCTCCAGAAAAGCTATTGCCTCGATGTTCCGGCAACGTCTGGATGTTGACAATCACCTTGCGCGTCTATCATCATGCAATACACATATAGTTCACAACTCACTAATTTGTTTAATCATATGAATATACAATCATGCACATGTATCTGTGTCATGTTTTAATTCATGCTTAATTGACTTTCCGGGTATGTATTCTTATGCATAGAGCTTGGCTATTCAATTTGTGTTTATACACCCTAAGACCATTCAAACATTAGATCTTATATACTACCATTTTGTAATCAGGTTTGTACCTTTAAGTTAGCTTGATTTACTCCAAATTCATCAAGAATACATTACACTTATCCTTGAACACTTTCATAATCAAAAGGCATCTTATAACACACACACAATTGTACTTTAAATTTGGAATTTTAGTAAGCTAGATCTATACATTCACCAAACTTTTTCCAGCAATATATATTCATACATTTACCCAATTCTCATTCATAATTACCCCATATTCAATGATCATTTATTCATACCTTATACACATTACTCATGTCCTTAAGATCATATTTGCATTAAAATAACTCATTTATTCCTTTAACAAATCATAATTTCCAACTTTGAACACAACAACGTCAAAGCAGTCCATTCTTTAGCTTATTACATCAATTAACTACATAAACTTATCAAGCTCTTAAACAATTAATGAATAAACAATCTAAGCTCATTATTAGCATCAATCAAGTCCAAATATGCCAATTTAGAGTGATTTTTCTCAGCTGGTTCGACATGTACACAAGGCTAAAATTAAAATTCCAAATTTGTCATCAACATCACTAATGTGTGTAATCTTACTATCTTCAATACTTAACGAATTTTACAAGCTTAGAGACATCACTAATTCCAGAAATTTTCCAAATTTCATGTCCTTTAAGGTTACTTAATTTCATCTTAATTTAACTTCCATATTGGTTACATTAAATCTCACAAAAATTTGCTCATATGTTTCATTACCATTCACTTTATACCATCATACTTGCAGTCCTAACTTTTCCAGATTTGAAAGGACTTCAATAACACCTATCTTTAGCATAAAATTATCATCAACTATACTTCAAATCCCAACTTAAATCATCCATATAACAACCTATAAACTATTGTTGTCATGCATCAAAAAACATAACAAAAGGTACCCCTTTCATTCATCATTTTCTAGCACAATTTCAACACCAATACCACATTCAATCTATCCCTAATCAGTCATCATAATTTCTGTTAACACATGCCACAATAGATTCACTTACTTGTTCACCTCAATGTATCAAGATTGCTTTACCTCACATGCATGCAAGAACATTTCAAGAACAATGAGGGAGTAGGATGGTTTCAGTAATGATAAGAAAAAGACAACAAAATGTAACAATACTCTACCTCTAAAGCTATATTTTGCATGGTTTTTAGGGCAGTAATTTATAGAATTAGGGCAGAAATCCAAAATCGTGGGTGAGTTGGGTGAGGTGTGGATTTCGGCAGTGAGAGCAAGAAGGAGAGAGTATACATCAGAAACATAATAAGAGAAGCTGAATGTGTTGGTCACATGGTATAGGATGAGTGTTCTTTCTTTAAGACACTTGTCATGTATTTAAGCAAGATACATGTCCTCCTTCTTGGCTACCAAATGTCACTAAATTCCTAAGTCATTTGTCACTTAATGGTCTAAGCCATTTGTCACTTATTTTATAAGCTTAGTCATCTGAAATTTCCACTTGTTAACTTGTCTTGCTACTTCAAATTTTTCCAGTCTAAATGTACATTTTTAATCCATCAATCTTCCAATTGTGACAAATAAACTCCAAATTCTGAATTGTAATCCATCAATTCCTTGTATTTGTAAATAAAAATACAAGACATTAGAAATGCACAATCATGTCACAATTATTTTGAAACTTTCATACCCCAAAACATGCCAATTGAGTGCACATAAAATATTTGCTTTTTTTAAAAAACATAATTCATGTGTGTGTGTGCTAATATCATGCATGTGAATGAATTCATAAAATCATATCCTAAATGCACCAAATTAATTCTAATATGATGTAATTCATGTGACTAAGTAATCTAACACTCTAACTGTTAGTAGTTTTAGAAACTGACTATTACTTTTAGTGGTACTTTCCTGACTATGGCGATTTCTCTAATTCTAATCCACACAATATGAAACTAACATCCTTGAAAAATATAAAAGAAAAGGATAAAAAGAAACCAAATAAATAACATAACAGAAAATAAAATTACATACTACTATGAAATCAAAAACAAAATAATATAGAAATTGAAATAAAATTAAAACTAACTCTTTGGTTGTTGTTGGCCCCCAGATTTTTTTTCTCTAGTTAAGCATGAATTAAATGAATTATGAGGTTTTGATGAATTTAATTTTTGGAGTTATTTTTATGTTAATGTTAGTAAGATTATATGACA
>JAOQMS010018417.1:0-15935 GCA_027563885.1 Erythroxylum longipes
ACTTCTTGTATACTCAACGATGTATGTTTTATCAATGAATGAAGTGAATGTTTTGAGAGAAAATGATAACGATTTCGTGTATGTTGGATAATGTCATGTATAAGTTAGATGTGTTATTGCTCTAACATACCATTATCGTGGGTTATATTCCTAAAAACTTAGGTGCGTACACTATGGTAGTGAGATGTTACATGATAAGCCTATAGAGTTAGGTCTCTTGAGTTGTCAAATTTCAAAAGATAAAATTTAATGAACTTGATAGGCTATCGATGCTAGATCCCTTGTCTTAATAATTTTTCAAGAAGTTAGTTAAAAGCTTGATATTCTTCCACCTACTGTGTCTTTATGTTTGACTTAGAAACAAGGAATCCTACTTTTAACCTAAGTCTTTTAAGCTTATGAGTTTTCTTTTCCAGCTAAGGAGCTAAGGACTTAAGGACTTCTACTAAACCTGAGGCTTTTAGACTTGTAGATTATAAGTTAGGGAGCTGAAGATACTTCTTTTAGATTGCAAGAATTTTCCTTTGTAAGTTATAGATATGAAGAGAGTTCTCTTAGACTTAGGATTTCTCTATTTGTAGGTTTTTATTTTTATGACAGGGAGTTAGAGGGATTTCTTTTAGACTTGAGATTTAAGAAATTTTAGGGTTTGCTTTATAATTTAAGTAGTTGTAAAGACCTCTTTTACACTTGAAGTTTTTCAACCTGTAGGTTTTCCTTTTTGAACCAAGAAGCTAAAGAGAGTTCTTCTAGACTTGAGTCTTTTAGCTTATAGGTCTTTTTAAACTAAGGATTTAGACCTAAAGGTTTTTAATTTATATGGTTTTTTTTAGACTCCATTTTGTTTGAATCAAATAAGGGTATATTGGCCCCGTTTGGCTATTAGCTGATTAGCTAAAAAAATAGCTGATTGAATAAATTTAACTGATTGATCTTATTGACTAGCTATTTTAGTGTTTAGTAATTAGCTGATTGGGTTAGCTAATTGAACCCAATCAGTTGGTTTTAAAAAAGATAAGGAGGAGTAGTGTTTTACTTCAGCTGATTGAATAAATGACAGAAGATACCCTTCATTCCCAAACGTTAGTTACTATAGGACAACTTGTATTGTGCTTTCTTGAGGTGTCTGCATCCTACCACCTCTCAACATGGCTCCCACCCATTGATTTGTGAGTTTTTTGACCACTAATTTGACAACTTTTTGTTGTCAATCTTCATTAGTTTGCCAAGTCATGTGGTGGGTATATGCCTATTATGTTATAAATCACACTAATTTAGTACAATTAGTAGAGTACAAAGTAATAAATCACACTGATTTATTATTATTATATGTTGTATTTTTTAATAGACTTATAAACTTAATTTTTATAAAATTAAATATCTAAAATTTAAATTCTTATGAAAATATTCAAAGAAATATTAAAATATAATACTCATATTATTATAATTTTTTAAAATCATACCTTTATAAGTCATTTTACATATAAACAGCTAATACTAAACAATTAATTTTACCAAAAATCTTTAACAATCAGCTAATGCAATCCGCTGGTCAAATCAGCTGACAGAATTAGCTATTAGCTAACGGCTAAATGCAATCAGCTGATTGTCAAATAGGGCCATTATTGAAAATTGTGTTTCATACACACGAGCTTTTAAAAATCCCATCTAATAGTAGCACTTCTTACATTAGTTTTATTCTAAATGTGACATGCATCTAATCCATCTAATTTTTTAATCTTGTAACTTTTAAGACCAATAATTTCCTTTATTTTATATGACCTTGACTAATTTTGGAAAAAACTTCCATTGATGATTCATCCTTTATAAGAATTCTAATTTTCTCAAGAATATTTCAAAACTTCAAAGATTTTGATAGCTTATCTTACATGAATTTTGTTGCCTAATCCTTTGTTGGTACTACTTTATTAATGCTTAAGACATTTTTATGTTCTCTAATCAATTTAGTTTCTAAATGTAGTTAGTTATCCTCTTCCTAAGAGTTATATGCATTTACCCTTACACCTAGTAATTCAAACTCAAAAGGATTAGATTAAAGAGGTGTTTCTTCAGTAGATGTTCTTGATGTTGCTAAATATAGACACAATATAACATAGATATCTTTAGTCTAAGTTCCTTTAATAGCCTTAATTTTTTCTTTCAAGCCTTAAAATACATTTTGTAATAAATGCATTATATTAGTCTATTAGCCCATAGGTATACAATGAATGTGAAGCTATAATTGATTTCCAAATCTTTGTAAAAATAAATGAATGTACTATTATCTAGTTGGTTCCATTGTTTGAAAATATTACTAGTGGGACTCCATATTTACTTGTTTTTATTCATTTTTTCAAAAACGTTTAACTAATTTTTTGGTAGGTGTTGTGTTGTCATATACATCCAAAATTAATACTTTACTCTTTACAACTGTAGAGTAGTGAAAGTAAAGGTTGATCCCACAAAGAGTGCCAAATGATTTTATACTTTGCAAATAAAAACAAAAAGGATGTTTTGATAAAGTAATATGAAAGTATATCTAAGAAATAATTAAAATTGAGATATGAAAAAATCAATATAAACCATAGTTTAATCCATTTCCACCTTAGGGATTATATCATCGATACTAGATAAATCAATTTATACTTTAAATATTCATTGTTGGAATTAATTTCTTTCTCTTCTTATTTATAGTAAATAAGAAAGAATGCATAGTTTAAGTAACCCTAACCATTAAATAACCCTAGGAAATATGCCTAAGCTTTAATTAAGTAATAACTTTAAGCATTAGAGAGATAAATGAAATAAAATAATATGGAGCCAACAAGGTTTCATCTAATTCAGTCAATTGTTCTTCCTAATGTTTAAGAATCATGTTATGTAGCAATTCATAAAACTAGGGTTGCTTCATAGATTAAGGAATTAAACAATTATGAATTTAATATGTAATCTAGCAATAAATTAAATCAAGTAAAAAAAATACTAGGCCTTTTTATCAATTAATCAATACAATCATTAAGATTAAGAAGCTCTTGCCATGAAACTTTGCTTGTTTCTCATATAGCAGTTGTTTTACTATATTGTTGCTATCTTAACCCTTCACCTGAATTTTTTCTTTTAGTACATGTCCTTTTATCTCTGCTCTTTTTTCTTTGAATTTTTCTTCTTGGTTTGTTGACCTATTTCTTCTATTATTTCTTCTCTTGATCCTTTCCTGTTAGTCTTCTCCTACCTCTCAACTCTCATGCATAAAACTTCTAATCACTTCCTTTTCTTCGAATTACATTAGAACTTTAGTTTTTCCTTTTCACTAACGGTATTTAACCATGCTTTCCAATTCAAATAACTTCCTGTCCTTGCTTACCTCCTCTTCTTCACATTCCAATTCTTCATCTTCTTCCTCTAATCCTGCAGCTTCCATTCCAACACCTTTGCATTCTTTACCTCTTTGTTATAAACCTGTTTTGTAAGGCCCAAACATATACCCTAGAAGTATTATAGCATGTCTAGGGTGTATTAATAAGTGAGCATAACAAATGAATTAAGTGCATCTAAGTATAGTAAGAGACATAATGGTACTTAATGTAAAAGATTTAGGTAAATGGGTAATTTGTTCGTTTCGGCATGAACGTACCTTTATAATTTGGCCATATCTTGGTCTGTAGACCTCCAAATTAGATCATTACAATTGGAAATTAAGCTAGAGACATAGAAATAAAACTTTCATGAAGGAACTAAAATTTTATTGTTCCTCTAAGATTTTTGAATTCTGGCTTGAATTTGAGTTATGGTTATTGTTCCTATTTTCTAACAACCTGTAGTGGTTTGGGTATAACTTGCGGACTAATTAACCAAATTGCATGAAATTTATTATAATAGAAAATTAAGACATAGGTGAATGACATTAATTTATAAGATTTTAAGCCAATATGAGAAATAAAGGAAGAAGAAGGGCCAATATGCAGTTTTTCTAAAGTTAACAGATGGACCAATTAGATTAAGGCATGTGTGATCAATAATTATAAAGCATGTGTGTCCAATAGGAATTAAGCATATGTGTGAGTCTTAAAAGTTCTAGAATGGGGATATGGAGAGGGGAGATGCATGACATTTTAGGGGTTCTAAGTTCAGATTTTTCTCCTCTCCATTTCACCTTCTTCATCCCATTATTTTTCATGTAAGAAATCAAACCAATCTTAGGTAGAAATCAAGGTAAAAGTTAAGGATTTTCTCTTCACCTTTATCTCTTCTTACTTTTCTTATGAAGGAATGAAATTATAAGGTTAGCAGTGGGACTGAGAGGTATATTTTTGGTGTTTCGAGTTGGTGAGTCAAGCAAAGGCAAAGAGGAAGGGAAGGAAAGGTAATAGAAGACCTACTTTGTCAATTTGGAGGTTTGGGACTTCACTTAGTTATTTTCTGTATTTGTGTACATCAAATGTGTGTAAAGATTCATTTGGATGTGTAATGGTTTTTGGGATGATACTTTTGTGCTATTTTGATGTTATCTTGTATAGAGTTGGTTAAATATGACAAGAGATTATCATGTAGTGGAATTCTGTCTAGGGTTTGTTTGAATCAGTCACATTGTTTGAGTCATAACTCAGCCTACAAACCTTTAAATTATGTGATTTTAGTTCCATATGAAACCAAATACATAGAGCTAAATATCTCTAGAGGGAATCTGACTTAATTCTGGCTCTATGATCTTGGAAATTGATATCGAAAAAGGTGACTTGATACTGCCCTATTTTGGAGTAGTTTGTGATATTTTGCCAATATATCATGATTTAGAAGTCTAAATGGTCTAATTGTTAGTGCTATAGAAACTATAGATATAGAGGAAAAAATTTCTAGAAGACCTAGAAACCCAATTTTGACTTTTTCTATATGCATATTAAGGAACAAGTAGTGGTATTAATGGAGAGAGTGTCTTATCACGGCCGTGGCATTGTTTTTATTTCTGATATCTTTTGCATCTTTTCCGAACCTTTATGAATGTGTATGAAAATTTTTAAAAACATAGAAATAAATTAAATAGGACTTACCATATGTGAATTGGGTGACTAAATATTAGAATTTAATATTGAGCATAATGCATTCCAAAGAAAATTTACATGTACATAAATGATTTGTATGCATATTCATTACTCATATGTGTATAGTATGATTATACAAGTGTGATTTTGATACCCTTCTAATGATGATAAGCCATGAATTGCATATATGAATGCAAATATATGATTCGTGAATATATGAATTATGAAATTTGCAAATGGTTAAAGGAACTTGTATGTTTTCTTTTGGATTACCATGTAAATGTAAAGATGTATTACTACTGTTAAATGATAATGTTAAGCATTGGGGAGTTCTGTAATGTGTATATGTATAACATTGAATAGAATTGTATAACTTTAATGTGTGTATAGAAATTTGGTTGTTATGTGTGTGGAAGGTTGTAGGTTTCTTATAGGGGGTGTTACATTTTGAAAATTTTCATACATGTTCATAAAGGTTCGGATAAGATGCATTAGAAATCAAAAACAAAAACAATGAGAAAGTCGTGACAAACACTCTCTCCTTTCATACTACTAATTGTTCCTTAATATGCATATAGAAAACGTCAGAAATGGGTTTCCATGTCTTATATTCATTTTTTCCTCTATGTCTATATTTTCTATGGATCTAACAATTAGACGATTTGGACTTCTAAATCATGAGATATAGGCAAAATATCACAAGGTGCTCCAAAATAGGGATAACATCAGGATACCTTTTTCGATCTCAATTTCAAAGGTCATAGAGATAAAATTAAGTCAGAGTCCCTTCTAGATATATTTATTTCCACGTCTTATGTTTCATAGTAAATTAAAATCACAAGATTTTGAGGTCTTTAGGCTGATTTATGGCTCAAGAAATGTGACTGACTCAAACAACCCCTAGATAGAATTCCACTACATGATAATCTCTTGTCATATTCAACCAATTCTATACAAGATAACACCAAAATAGAACCAAAGTATCATACTAGAAACTATTCCACATCCAAATGAATCTTTTTACATATTCAAATTTGCAAAAATACATAAAATAACTAAGTGAAGTCCCAAACTTCAAAATTGACAAAGTCGGTCTTTTATTGCCTTTCCTTCCCTTTCTCTTTGGCTTTGCTTGACTCACCAGCTAGAAATACCAAATATATACGTATCAATACCACTTCCAACATTATAATTTCATTCCTTCATAAACAAAGTAAGAATATATAAAGGTGAAGAGAAAATCCCTAACTTTTACCTCGATTTCTACCTAAAATTGGCTTGATTTCTTACATGAAAAATGATGGGATAAAGAAGGTGAAAGGGAGAGGAGGAAAAATCTGAACTTAGAAACCCCAAAATGTCATACATCTCCCCTCTCCATTTCCCCATTCTAGAACTTTCAAGACTCACATGCACATATGCTTAATTCCTATTGGACACACATGCTTTATTATTATTGGTCACACATGCCTTAATCCAATTGGTCCATGTGTTAACTTTAGAAAAATTGCATATTGGTCCTTCTTCTTCCTTTACCTCCCACATTGACCTAAAATATTATAAATTAATTTCATTCCCTTATGTCTTAATTTTATAATTTAATAAATTTCATGAAATTTGGTTAATTATTTCGAGAGTTATACCCAAAACACTATAGGCTGTTCGAAAACAGGGACAGAAGCCATAACTCAAATTCAAACCGAAATTAAATCTTAGATTCACAATAAAATTTCAGTTCCTTTATGAAATTTTAGTTCTAAGTCTCTAACTTAATTTACAATTAGAACTATCTAATTTGGAGTTCTACAGATCAAGATATGGGCAAATTACAGAGGTATGTTAATGCCGAAATGAACAAATTACCCACTTACCCAAATCTTTTACATTAAGTACCATTATGTCTCGTACTATACTTAGATGCACTTAATTCATTTGTTATGCTCACGTCTTAATACACCCTAGACATGCTATAATACTTCAAGGGTATAAGTTGACATAGGGGAATGAAATTAATTTATAATATTGTAGGCCAATATGGGAAGTAAAGGAAGAAGAAGGATCAATATGCAAATTTTCTAATTGGATTAAGGCATGTGTGACCAATAATAATAAAGCATATGTGTTCAATAGGAATTAAGCATATGTGTGAGTCTTGAAAGTTCTAGAATGGGGATATGGAGAGGGGAGATGCACGACATTTTGGGGTTTCTAAGTTTAGAATTTTCTCCTCTCCATTTCACCTTCTTCATTCCATCATTTTTCATGTAAGAAATCAAGACAATCTTAAGTGGAAATCAAGGTAAAAGTTAGGGATTTTATCTTCTCCTTTATCTTTTCTTACTTTGCTTATAAAGGAATGAAATTATAAGGTTGGCAGTGGGATTGAGAGGTATATTTTTGGTGTTTCTAGTTGGCGAGTCAAGCAAAGCCAAAAAGGAAGGGAAGGGAAGGCAATAGAAGACCTACTTTATTAATTTTGAGGTTTGGGACTTCATTTAGTTATTTTCTGTATTTGTGTACATTTGAATGTGTAAAAAGATTCATTTGGATGTGTAATGGTTTTTGGGATGATACTTTTGTTCTAGTTTGTTGTTATCTTATATAGAATTGGTTGAATATGACAAGCGATTATTTAGTTATTTTCTATATTTGTGTACATTTGAATGTGTAAAAAGATTCATTTGGATGTGTAATGGTTTTTGGGATGATAATTTTGTTCTATTTTATTGTTATCTTATGTAGAATTGGTTGAATATGACAAGAGATTATCATGTAGTGGAATTCTATATAGGGTTTGTTTGAGTCAGTCACATTTCTTAAGTCATAACTCAGCCTACAGACCTCAAACTTATGTGATTTTAGTTGCATATGAAACCTAAGACATGAAGCTAAATATCTATAAAAGGGAATCTAACTTAATCCTGGCTGTGTGACCTTGGAAATTGAGATCGAAAAGGGTGACTTGATGCCGCCCCTGTTTTGGAGCAGCTTGTGATATGTTGCCTTCATCTTATGATTTAGAAGTCCAAATGGTCTGATTGTTAGTGCTATAGAAAATATATTCATATGGGAAAAAATGTACAGAAGACCTAGAAATCCAATTCTGACTTTTTCTATATGCATATTATGGAACAAATAGTGGTATGAATGGAGAGAGTGTCTGTCACGAACGTGGCATTGTATTTGTTTCTGATTTCTACTGCGTCTTAACTGAACCTTTATGAATGTGTACGAAAATTTTTAAACACCTAGAAATAAATGAAATAGGACTTACCATATATGAATTGGATGACTAAACATTGGAATTTAATATTGAGCATAATGCATTCCAAAGAAAATTTACATGTACATAAATGATTTGTATGCAGATTCATTACTCATATGTGTATAGTATTATTATACAAGGGTGATTTTGATACCCTTATAATAGTGGTAAGACATGAATTGCATGTATGAATGCAAGTATAGATTTTATGAATTGAAATGTATGTCATATGATTCTTTAATAAATGAATTGTGAAATTTGCAAATGGTTAAAGGAAATTGTATGTTTTCTTTTGGATTACCATGTAAATGTAAAGATGTATTACTACTGTCAAATGATAATTTTAAGCATTGGAGAGTATTTTAATATGTATATGTATAGTATTGAATATATTTGTATACCTTGAATGGGTGTATAGGCATTTGGTTGTTATGTGTGTGGATGGTTATAGGTACCGTATAAGGGTTATTACAATTAGGCAAATGAAACAAAATAAGAGGCCTAAGAAATTTTCATCTAATTCATTATGAACATTAACCAAAACACCAAAACTTATAGTAGCATTAATAAGAGGCCCAAGAAATTATAAACTTACAACTATAACTTGCAACCATAAATTTAAAGACACAACACAAAGATAAATAATTAATATAGTTCTAAAATATGAGAAACCTAATAAAATACTTCATCTAATTGTAATTTATTTCATAGACGGGCCAAAAAGAGAAAAAAAAATAAATCCCTAAGATCTTTTCTATTCAAATTCTAATTTATAATATGAAGATCCATATTCCACTTAACCAATCGAATATAGTACAAATCTTTTTGAATAAAGATTTCATGTATAAAAAGTAAGTTAAAGCTAACTATATTACAATAAAACTAAAAGAAAAAGTCGATAGCTCTATGTCAAAACATTAGTCAGAAAGACCAACAAATCTTAGAAAAAGCAACTTATACATTGTTATAAAAAATGAAAGTCACTTTAAATGCCATAAATAAGTAACTAAAATCAAGTACAACGTATACCATGCATCATTTCATTAATAATCATTTTGTCTTCCCTAAGCTGGCTTTGAATTATTTACTACTCTAACACTTTAAGGCATAACACCATTATTAGATTCATAATAATAAAAAAAACTTTTATGAATAATTAAGTGCATAAATGATACTTCAAACAATCCATTTGCATTTCCCCATTGCTATTTAAAAATATCTATAATTAGACTGATGTAGATGTCACCAATGAAATTGATAACAACTTTATCTTTCTCTTCTTCACACTAAAATCTCTTTGCAAATAAAGTGAGAACGTTTATGCTCAATGTAATATTTTCATCTATATTTAATACCTATCTTGAGTTTTAGACTCTAAAAACAATCTAAATTACTTTTCATTTATGCATTTTATTATGAATCTAATTAAAAAATGAATACAAAAACAAAACTCAATTTTAATGTAGGGAAAAGTTTTAAAATTTTTTGGTTAAATATAAATCCACATGTCCCTAATTTTGTTGAAACAGAAAATGTGTCAAGTTATGTCAATTTACTTGATAATAGTCATTAACAGGGATTAATGCTGAACTATATTTCAGAGTTCAACAAAATATGCTATCAAAATGACATAATACACTCACACATATGCACACAGAGAGAGAGAGAGAGAAAGAGAAGAGAGGAATTAACTCAATCACCAAAAATATATTTAATTGCATAGGCTCGATCACAATGCTCCCTTTTATAGGAAACAAAACGTAATAAAGTAATAAAGACTTAACACAAAAGAATGCTTCCTGTTGGACCATAAATTGGTCAATTCAAAATGGAGTGATTAAGCTTAAAAAAAGCTATGCCTTTCATAGCCCCACTTCCAATGTATAGCTAATCCTCATCACTCTCACTTATATAGGTCTTACATATAATTTTCCTCCTCTTTAGAGACTTTAAAAATAACCTCTTCTTGTTGAAGTAAGATCCTTTTCAAGTAATTCATTCATCTACATCTCATAGGTTAGTGATTAGATTAGCTTTTCCGATAATATGGTCCTTAATTTTTATATTTTTGTTTATTGTATTTCTTGCAAGTTGTGTTCTATGTTGAAGAGCATCGATAATTGTCTAACCTTATTCATCTTCTTTGTAGTTTACGATTGTCTGTTTATCAAGGTAAGTCGTTCAATTGTGTTGTACTTTGTAATTTTACCTATAAAAATGATTGATGAGATTTTAGGTTGGGGTTTAATAGTCTAAGTATTTATGTATGGGCATTGTTTAAATTGAAACATAAAGAATTGAACTTGTAGATGATTAATTCAAACTTAGTATTAATATAAGAAATTCACATAATTGACATGACAATTCTTTGCATAATAAACCCCTAGGATGGTATATAGGCTGGAACCCCATGATGCAGCTCCTATGAGGCTTATCAGTGAAAAATTTCATAAGACTAAGAGTCATAGAGAGAACTTGCTTTCTCGATTCATATGGTGTAACAATGCCACGTACCTTAGTGGTTGTTTAAAATCAAACTTTGGAAATCAACTTGTAGGTGATTGATGCAAACATAGTTATCTTGGTTTTGTATGTTATTGTTTTTAATATTGTTAAAATGATTGATGGTTAGATGTATGAATTACTTAAGTATTTACTGCATGTCAAATGAGTTTGTATAATTATAGATGATTTAATGCATAATAAACCCCTAGGATGGTATATAGGCTAGAAAACCATGGTGCAGCTCTTATGAGGCTTATCGGTGAAAAATTCCACGAGCCTAGAAGTCACAGCAAGAACTTTCTTTCTTGATTCTTATGGTGTAACAATGCCACATACCATAGTTCTTGTTTAAAATCAAACTTTAGAAATCAACTTGTAGGTGACTAATGCAAGCATAGTTATCTTGGTTTTGTATGTTGTTGTTTAGAATATTGTTAGAATGATTGATAGCTAGATGTATGAATTACATAAGTATTTACTGCATATCAAATGAGTTTGTATAATTATGTATGATTTGAGGCATAATAAACTCCTAAGATGGTATATAGACTGGAAACTCGTGACGCAGCTCCCGTGAGGCTTATCAGTGAAAAATTTCACGAGCTTAGAAATCACAACGAGAACGTGCTTTATTTATTCATAGGTGTAAACAATACTATGTACCATAGTGCTTGGTTAACATATCGTTTTATTTTACTAATACTCACATATGTTGACTTTTCTAATTATGAACTCATATAGTGGGATACGTTAGTTTTAATTTGGAGGGAAAATGGTCAGAGACTTGTAAAAACTTAGGAGATTCTATGTAAAGTAAAGATTGAATGTTTTGTAAACTTAGGGGAAATGAAGGATACTAACTATGAAATCACTTTTTAAAATAGAAGTTTTGCATAAATGAGTAATGTTGATAGATTTTGGATGTATAGATGATTAACACCCGATGGTTTAATTAATCCTGAGTTTGTTGAGGGAGTTGAAGCTTTTATTCACCATGCATGTTCTCTACTTGCATATATGGATGGTACAAAGATCAGATGTCCATAGAAAAAGTGCAAACATATTCGTTTTCTTCCTATTGATAAAGTGATTCTCCATTTTTTAATAAAAGGGTTTGTTCCAAATTATTTTGAGTGGACACGACATAGGGAGCCATTAATTTATATCACATTAAGGGGTAATGAAGTAAACTCTTCAACAAATATGGATGGGTTTGAAGGTGGGACTGGATTTATAACAAATAATGTGGGTGCAACTGAAAATCCTTACACCTAAATGGTTTATGATGCAGCTGGTTATACCTTTCAAGAAAATATAGAAAATCTTGAAAAAGAACCAAAACCATATGCAAAAAAGTTTTTTGACTTACTAAAATTAGTTGACCAAGAATTATGGACAAATTGTGAGACCATGACTCAATTATTTTCAATTGTTTGAATATTGAACATATAGTTTGAAGGGCATATTTCTGATCAAAGTTTGGATAAAATTCTTGTTTGGTATAATGAATCATTGCCTCCTGATCATAAAATGGTTGATAATTTCTACAACATGAAGAAACTTATTACAAGAGTGCAAAATCTGTGGTCAATCTAATGTTGTTTTGGGGAGATGATGCGGAATTACAAAAGTACAAATTCTGTGGTCAATCTAGGTTTAAACCTAGAAAGTGTTCTATGAAACAGAAATTAGTACCTTGGAAGTGGATGTATTATTTGCCACTAACTCTAAGACTTTAAAGACTAAATGCCTTTGATGTTACTACATCTCACATGAGATGGCATAAAGAACATGAATAGTAAGATGGAATAATGAGCCATCCATCAGATGCACTCATATAGAAACATTCAATAACATCCATTTTGAGTTTGTAGCTGAAAGTCAAAATGTTAGATTAGGATTGTCGATAAACAGATTTCAACTTTTTAGTTAATCCAGCCAACAATATTTATTATAGCCCATCATAATTATTCCTTATAATTTGCCTCTATGGAGATGTGTATGAATGAGGCATCTATGTTCTTGATGGTGATTATGCCAGAGCCTACGAATCCAAAGCATAAAATTGATATATTCTTATAACCATTGGTCTCTGAATTACATCATCTTTGGGAATTTGTTGTGGAGACATATGATGTATCTCTTAAACAAAATTTTTGTTGAGAGCATCTTTAAAGTGGACTATCAGTGATTTTCCTATGTATGTTATGTTATCTAGATGGAGCACAATAGGAAAATTGACTGTTCCTTACTATATCAATGATTCTGATGCATTTTATATTCCTAACAAGTCCAAAACATCTTAATTTGACAACCATAGGAAATTTCTTCCTCCAGATCATCCATTTAAATGCAATAAACAAAAGTTTATTAAGAATAGGATGGTATAAACACCTCATCCCCCTTACAAAGCTGGTGAAAGATATTGCAGGAGATTGATGAATTAGGGTTGCTGAAAGTTACAAACTTGAAGTTTAAGAAGTTAATAGAAAGCATTAGTAAAATCTTTGGTTGGAGAAAACGAAGTATCTTTTGGGATTTGCCATATTAGAAGAGTAATTTGATACGTCATAATCTAAATGTGATGCATATTGAAAAAACATTTTTCACAATTTGTTCAACACCATAATGAACATTAAATAGGGGACAAAGGACAATGCAAAATCACAAGCTGATTTGAAAACTTTTTTGTAGAAAGAATGAGTTAGATAAAGATCTTCTCACTGGTAAATATCCAAAAGCATATTATGCTTTGGACAAAAAATAAGAGGAAATCTTATGTGAATGGTTGAAAAGTTTAAAGTTTTCTTATGGTTATGTTTCGAAATTGGCAAGGTGTGTGGACATGAGGAAGTACAAATTATTTAGGATGAAAAATCATGATTTTCATGTGTTTATGCAAAGACTAATTCCAATTGCATTTCGGGAGTTGCTACCAAATAAGGATTAGGAAGTTATAATAGAATTAAGTTTGTTTTTCAAAAGTTTAACATCATCTGAAATAAAGTTGATTCAAATGGAAAAACTAGAAAGGGAAATTCCAGTTATCTTATGCAAAATGGAAGGGATTTTTCCTTTAAGCTTCTTTGACTATATGGAGCATTACCCATACATTTAGCACACGAGGCTAAACTTGCTGGTTCGGTTCAATATTAGTGGATGTATCCATTTGAGAGGTAATTATAGTTAATATTTAAATGAAAGTTATAGCATGTTTTAATCACACAATTTTAATAACCCTATTTGTAAAGTAGGTATTTGCATCACTTGAAGAAAAATGTCAAAAACAAGGCTAGAGTTGAAGGTTAGATATGTAATGCTTATTTAGTGAAGGAAACAAATACATTTTGTTCACATTATTTGAGCTGAATGTGCACATAAAAGAAAAAAAAGTTCCTCATAATGACGATGGGCAAGAAACAAGTCATGTTAATGGTAACTTATCCATTTTCACATATCCAGGACGAATATATGGACGTTCAATAAGAAGAATGTTAACAGCAAAAGAAATAGAGGTTGTCCATGGTTATATTTTATTGAATTGTCAAGAGATTCAACCTTTCGTGCAATAAGTTCAAGTTGATTTTAAAATAGATTATTTGAGTTTCTGAAGTTACTGTTGTTCACAAACACTACAAGAAAATCATGGAGTAGCATCGGAAATTTTCTGACGGACAGAAAACCGACACTATTTACCGACAGAAAACTCCTGTATGTCAATAAATAAACTATACTAGCGACGGAACTATATATCCGTCGGTAATACTGGAGGGAAAGAATTTGGCGCAAAATCTCTGACGACATATAGCGACGACACAACCTACGGCGTCGGAATAAATTGCGGGAACGGTTCCCTCAATTTAATTTCTTCGGATATATACAGATGGACATAATTCTGTTAGAAATTTATCGACGGAATAGACACACTGTCGGTAATAATTGCATGAATTTAATTAATTAGCTTAAATACTGATGGAATATAAATTTCGTCGATAACTGTCGGCTATTTGCTAAACCAAACGCCATCGTTTGGTTGAAGACAAGGTGGTAAAACCTGAATCACCAACGGAATATGTATTTCGTCGGTGATTCATCAGTTTTAACAACAATACATGGCGTGCGTTTCATCAATTGTACCGACAGACTGAGTCTTTCTGTCGCAAAATGAGGGGTAAACGAAGGCGGTGAAGTGATTTGGAAATTCAAATACCGACGGAATTTATATGCCATTGGTAAATGTCGGTAATTTGCGTCATCGTTTGGCTGAAGACGAGGCGGTAAAAGCTGAATCACCGACAGAATACTGACGGACTGGCTTTTCCGTCGCAAAAGAGCGGTAACCGCAGGCGGTACAGTGATTTGGAAATACAAATACCGATGGAATCACTATATTCTGTAGGTAACTTTCGGTAGTTTGCATCGTCGTTCTGTTAAAGACGATGAGGTAAACCCTAAATTACTGACAGAATATAAATTCCGTCGGTAATTCAGCGCCTTTAACTCTCGCAGCCTCGCGCGTTTCTCCTTCTCTCCTCGACGATCGCCCTCTGTTTTCCGACACCCTCTCTTGCATTTTCTAGTCATTTTTCGACTGTTTTCTTACTCATCGTGCGTTGTTTGAGGTAAGCTCTCTAATGGATGTGTTATTTCTGCAAAAGAAAGCATGTTTTTAGTGTTAACCGTAAGTGTTTGGTGATGAAATCTTGCTTGATTATTATTGTTGTTTGCGATTTTTTCTTGTAATTATTGGTTTATTTGTTGTTCATATGTGTTATTGTTGGTAAATAATGGAAAAATGCACTTGATATGTGGTTAGATTGAGATTATACATATTGCCTATGAGGTGTCGATAAAATGCCTTTTATAATGTTTGAAATGTTTCTTTGTAACTGTTGTGTGAATTTGAGAATTTGAATGCTTAATTTCGATAAAATGCTTAGTTTGAAGTTTGAATTTATCGAATTTAACATTTACGTGTGAATTTATTGTATTTATCAATATTGTCATTAATTAATAATTAATAATATTAATAATAAGTATTAATATAAATAGTAATATTATTAGTAAGTATTAATTATTAATAATAAGTATTAATGTAATTAGTTTGATTAATCTTATGAAATTGA